>CAJHQQ010001915.1:0-78188 GCA_905132885.1 Moricandia moricandioides
GACAACAGAAATAGCCATCGATCAACGCACATGTACCTGCATTGATCGACAACGAGCAGAAGCAAGAGACATACAACAGAGCAGAGATTGATGATATTGTGCATGACATCTACAAATCTCAAGAGATGTCACTGATGATTTCTACATGAGGCTTGATGATGTCTATTATCCTATATATAAACGCCTCACCAATTTGAAAACACGCATGGATGAGATGAAGCAAGAGATGGATATTGTTCAGAGACAGCATGCGAGTAGCATAGCACCCCCAATCCTGAATAAGGATTGTGGGACTGACCATAGTTCGAGGGAATGAGCTAAGGATCATTTAGATAAAAAACGTTCCATGTTCAGGATATGGTTAAGTTATAAGGACTTAACCAAATGAGAGGGAAAGAAACGAGTTAAAAGAGCTAGACAAGTGCTTGGGCAGCTGGACGAAGTGTACGGCCAGCTAAACCTAGCTCGACCAAGTTCAGTTCAGCTCAACACTACCTAGGTCAGCTCATTCAGCTGAGCTACCAGCTCAGTCAGCTGAGCTACCAGCTCAGTCAGCTGAGCTACCAGCTCAGTCAGCTGGACCAGCTGGGGATCAGCTCAACTCAGCTGGACGGAGTGTTCGGGTACTGGGCAGTTGGACCGGGTTTGGGCCGGTGGTGGACCAGGTGGTCCGGCCATGGTGGTTAGGGCCTGGTGGACGCTTGGGAAAGGCCATGGGCTAAGCCTGGTGGGTCTGTGTCTCGGTCTGGGCTTAGTATCAACCCAAGAAGGGTCAGATACAGGCGAGGGGGTGCATGCGGCCATGGGGTGCAACCTATCGGCCAAGTCATGTCCTTTCACTCCAAGTCGTGCATGTTCGTGGGGCATGACTTACCCCCTAGCCCTCTATAAATAGGGGTCCTCTCCCCACGTTTTTACCATCAGAGTAAAATACTCAGAGAAAACGTGAGAGAGAGAGAAGAAGAGAGAGAGTTCTCGGCCAAGAATAAGGCCGATTGTGGTGGTGATCTTTCCGGCGAGTGTGTTCGTTTGGGAAAGGATTTCCGATCAGGGATGGGAAAGTCTGATAAGGGGAAGAACGTGGAAGACCCTAATGTGGTTTCCAAGGTAGGAGATGGGCCGTGGGTTCCAGGGTTCATGCGGTTAGCCCTTGTGGCCAAACCGATGTTCCGGTTGGTTCCATTGTTGCATCCGATTCCTCTTAGTCTATTTTCCAGCCATTATTCATCTTCTCTTTCTGTTTATACACGAAGGGGTGTGATGGTGGGATCATGGGTTCCAACACTGGTCTTAATCAATCCACATCCCAACCGCAACCTAGACCAATAGTCAGTTATGCGGGTCAGTCCGGATCGTGCCAAAGTATGGGCGGTGGGTCTGAACGTTTGGAAAGTCCCAAAGGGTACGAGTTGCCAAGGGTCATGAGTGCCAAAGGTAATGAGAGTCCAAAGGGTGCAAGTAACCAGAAGATACAAGTTACCAAGGGTTACGAGTACCAAAAGGTACCATACACCAATGGGTGTCATCGACCAAAGAGTGCGAGTACCAAAGGGTGCAAGTTACCAAAGAGTGTGAGTTCCAAACCGTACCAATGGATGCAGGTTCAGTCCGGTCCATATGGTTCAGTCCACGGCTCATGGGCTAGGACATGTACACGGTTGTTTAACCGGAGTAATGGGTCACAGGGTCCGATCGATTGTAATGCCATCCGGATTCGGCAATGGGCCTTAATTAGTTGTATGGATCCAGGCCTAGTGTCGGATCAGGTAAGGGAGTCTATTGGGATATTGAGCCAGACTTCAGGAATTACCGATCGTACCTACACCTTGTTCGGATGGACGGATTGGTCTTTGGGTGATACGGTTCTGATCGTGTTTCTGTTTGTTTTATCTGGACTGTCTACCTATTCTAAGTCACGTGGGGTGGTTGGTTGATTGACTTGGGATATGGTAGATAGGTCGGACTTATTATATGATTGTGTTGATTGAGTTTAATCATAGTTCTAGGAACCAAGCCAAGCATTTTAGAATCTATCCGTTCTGTCTTCGGTTAGGATTATTGCTTATGGGTTATGGTTTCAGGATCTGAGGCTGGTTGTGGTCAAGCCAAGGAGCCGTGAAGACTCAATCAGTGAAAGGCCCGTTCAGCGAGTTGACCAACGTTCTCGGTCCAACTCACCGAATGGGCGAGTTGGCCGTGATGCTTAGCCCAACTCGCCGAACGGGAGAGTCGGATGATGGAGACCCACGGTTGTTTCGGGATCTGTTTTCTTGGGGACTCGTCATATCCATTTGTTATACGAAGCTAATTTTGTTCTTTCCCGTCCTTCTTTCTTTTGAAATATTGACTCTTTTTTTCTAAAGAGGGCTCTTTCTTGGAAGTTTCAGGATTTGATTCCATCGTAACCGATTTTGACCCCAACAGTTAGCCTGCTAGCTCGTTAGAATTGATTTGTTCTTGCGAGCGATTTAGACGAGTCGGGTAAGTTAGGCGGAATCCAGTGTCTAAAATCCAGGATGAACAGCAAATTTTCTTTTCAAAAATTCTTCTTTTCTTTCTTCTTTTTTATTTTTTTTTTATTTTTTTATTTTAATGCGGAAAAATCCCTTCAGGTTTTGTTTCTTCTATAAGTATTGATCTTCCATTTTCCATTCTCTCCTCATTTTCTCAAATTTTGAAATTTTCTCTACATTCTCTCTTTAAAAATTCTCCAACCAAGATGTCTTCTTCCAGCAAGGCTCAGAAGAGTGGTGGTGTCGAGGCGAGCAACACCGTCGGGGAGCGTCGGACCCTTGTGCCGCCGGGGCCGTTCCAGCCCACATTGTAGAGTTTCTTTCCTTTCAGATTGATTTGGCCCACCGCAAGGCTGAGGAGATTGTGAACCCTACACGCGGCGCGTCTTTGAAACCTACGAATTCGGCTGATGCCTTGATCCCCAAGGTTTCCCCCGTATGTGTAGCCGTTCTTGCCGAAGAAGTGGTCGCTGAGGACGAATCAGCACCTGAGGTTCGGGTTCAGCCATCAGGTTCTTCTACGACTCCGGTTCATGTCAACGATGTAGAACCAGTTCACGAGTCAATGCCTCCTCCCCCAGGTAAGGGAGTAGTCGTCTTAGGGTTGCCTGCTCCTAGCACGATCCAAGCTGCTGCACTTAGGAGTCGCAAAAGGACCTGGGCTGACCCTGACACGGCTAAGAAGAGGAGGTGCACTAAGGATTCCAGGGCTGGTTCTGTGACAGTGCCCGGTTTAGATCTGACATCACGACACCGTGCCAAAATTTGTTTTTGATAAAAACTTCCCGGCTCTTTTAGCACGCGTACATTGACCATTTCTTGGCCGCCACTTTTTTTTGTCTCGCAGTTCGTTACGTTGATAGATGGGATGATTAGTGAGTGTGGGTCAGAGGCCGGGCGTGTAACACCCCCGGACCGTCCTAGACATATGGTCGACCAACCGGCCAACAATCAAACAAGAACATGACCGATAGACCGACCAACACCAAGGTTTAGAGATGAAATGAGCCAACCGGCCAGCCAACAATCAAACAAGAACATGACTGACCGTCCAACCCAACACCTAGGTCCGAAAGCGCTACGTGATGGGCTAGGGAAGATCCGGTCAGAGTCATAGAACTTACTCTGCGGCATAGACATGTTCATCCACTAACTCGTCCCGCTAAATCAAGGCATAAGGCTTTGCAACCCGTTCCAAGAGCTAACAGTTTCGTTAGATCTAGGCCTAACGCTTTTCAACCCGTACCAAGACCTAACATTGTTTTAGACCGGACTAGTCAAAATATCATAATACTCATGATGCGCATATAAACCAAATACTTTATTGATTCAAGAAATATCCATACAATGAAATAATTCAAGACTGGGTCCGGCCTATTGCCAAATCGAGTCAACTAAACGCAAATCAAAAAACCGTTTACAAAAGGCATGAAATCTACTCTGGCGGTCCTAACGTCCAGCAACGAGCTATCCAATCATCCTTACTAAAGCTACCTGCAAAAAGGACAACAAAGTTGGATGAGTATCCTAATGTTACTTAGTGAGCTGGCGGCCTCTACCCGCAACCTATAAACTACCCAGACAACCCAAAATAACAATCAATCTAACCTAGCATGCAATCAAAGCTAAGGCTTTACAATTCACTATCTAATCAAACCGTTACTAAGTTAGATTTGGCCTCCTGCGCTGATCTAACTTGAAGTAATGGGAACCTGCATGAAAACAAGTCAACAATCAATCCCTAGTTAACCATATATATGCCTGAGTTCAGTACTCATGTAGTGTTAGAAACTTAGACTATACAAGTATCATTAACCGGTCGACAACAGTCAGACAAGAACATGATCGGCCAATCAATGATACCGCATAGCTTTCAATATCCACCACCCTTCATAAGCAATCGCCCGAACAATATAACAGCCATCTTTGGGTCTATACTAACCAAAGACACAACAAGCCTAATCTGGTACCTTACCCAGAATTAGATCTCAGTGTCAGAAACCTGCAAGGAAATCAATCACCAATATCACAATAATAAGATACAAAAGTAGATCTAATTCGTAACACCGTATATCGGTGGTACACTTACTCTAGGGTTCCATAACCCTTTACTAACATGACGCTCTAATTCGACTCTCTAACCTGGGCCCTGGTGACTTCGTGTTCCTCCGCTACATCTGCAATATCCTATCTCCCTACCACAAAGGCTAGAAGAATGAATTTTCAACAGACCGCGCCCCACAATCATTCGGGTCACCGCGCAACAGCCCACAGTCATTCGGGTCACTGCCGGACGTTACACCGTCGTGTAACACTCAGCCTTAGGCCATGACCCCGTCTCTCTGAGTCTTCCCGATCCAGCGAATAAGGGGTTTCCTTGAACCCTCTAGGTACGAGGTCGAGGAAACACTAATCACACCGAAACATGCCTAGCATGGGCGGGTTACGCACATGTTATCGGCAACATACACTAAACACAACCTTAATCCAGAACCTAACCTAAGGATAGAGTTCCAGATCCTAACTAGACTCGACTCTACAAAACTAACCAATAGTACCAGTAGTCCGGCCTATATGGCCTAAGATCCTTAGTACTAACATATAATAAATTAAACAACAATATCATATCTAAATAAACCAACCAGTTAGTCACTCCCTTACCAAGAGGTGGCTAACCTCAATAAACAAGATTAATTAAACAAGCATGCATTTAACTAATCTATCATGCAATCAACTCAATCAAACCGTTACCCAGATAGTTCAGCCTCATGCTACGAAACTATCTTTAAAGATAACGGAAACCTACACTTAGGCATATCAACACGCAAGAATAGAAAATATGATGCATCCTAGCCCTAGTCCTAATCAGGTTATTAACTCAGTCTTAATTCCAATTCATCTCAGCTTAGCCCGTGCTAAATTGAGTTCGATTTAATAAAATAACCCTAAGGACTCTATCATGCAATAACGTGAGCATTCTACTCTATATGCGACTCGATCTACCCTAAGTTCCAAGTGGAACTCAAAAAAAAACCATAAAAGTATCCTAAATTCCAAGTGGAATTCAAACAAACCAACTCACAGTGTTCTATGTCGATAAGCAACTGGTTGATCGGAGAGGACTTGGCCAAAACCCATTTGACGACTTGAGTTTACTGGAATGGACTGACCTTGACTTGAACAGTACCTTAGCTTGATCATGATGAAACAAACTTGGACTGATCTGGACTCGGACAGAACTTTCTTTAGCTTCTGGACAGTTTTTCGGACTTTCCGGTAGAACATCGGCTTCAGAACTTAGACTGATCTGAACTCGTGGAACTAACCTGATCTTGGACAGAACCTCCACTTAGACATCATAGAATATTATTGGCTTGGACGGATTGATTTGGACAGAGCTTCTGCCTCATAATTAAAGAGAATCGTCGATTGGACAGAACTTGACTTCTCGGTGGAGTATCGGTCTTTAGAATCGACCATACTCTTAACTCGACCATTTTCTCTCTCTCTCTCTCTCTCTCTCTCTCTCTCTCTCTCTCTCTCTCTCTCTCTCTCTCTCTCTCTCTCTCTCTCTCTCTCTCTCTATCTCTCTCTCTAGACATGTTTTTGAAGTGTCTTTTGTGTGTCTGGATGAATGAAAACGAAGAGGGTAGTTGGGTATTTATAGAAGTCACCGGCTAGTCAGGACGAGCCACCCAAGCGCATGTGTGTCGTCCCGCATGCTTCTAGTCGCATGTGCGGCAACACATGGGCGTACACATGTCTTGTTGCAAGCTTCCTTGGCATGCTAGAAGACACCTACATGTCCACTTGGCCTTCAGCATGTCTGGAGTTCATGCATCACGACACACGGGCCTCTGCATGTCGGTTCGCATGCGTAGATTGCAGTTACTGCGACACCTCGTGCTTCTGCTTGTCAAGCTGCATGTAACTTCTTCATGCACGACTATACCTCCTCCTTGTGTTGACACTCAGCTGCGTTATATGGTTACAGCACGTCCTGATCTCATGCAACGAGCCACCTTGTGCTTCCCGGTCCAATCGACTGATTTCGGGTCCTTCCGGCATATTTTTTTAACCCGCGATCAATCTCGATTATTTTTTCCGCTCCCTTCTGATGCGCTGAATACTTTTAATAAATTCCAATATGAATTCTTACCTTGATGAAAAATATTTCCCGAGCCTCCGGCTTCCCCGAAAATTCTATAATATCGAAATTAGGGTTTTTTGCCCAATTTTGGGTTTTCCCCCGTCATGCTTTTGATCCCGTCGTGCTTACTTCCCGTCCTGCTTAATTCCCGTCCTGCTTTCGACTTATTTTTTCTCCGAAATAATATTTTAACTGATACGAAGTTTTGCTGAAAAATTTGTGCTGAAGAAACATTGTGCTTCTAAAACGTCAAGCTTCTAAAAACGTCGTGCTTCCAAAAACGTGATGCCTCCAAAACGTCTGTATGGTCAATATAAGACATTGTCTAACAGGGTAGAGCAGCTTATTTTGACTCACGTGATTTTACTCACAATCCACTCCTTCGACCCATTTTGTATTTTAAAATTTCCCCGATCGATCCTTATCTCCCGCGATTCGACCACCATGTTGATGCTCGACTACTCTTCCATTTCTCTAAACCATGTTAAGTTTTATATGACCAAAACTCAATATTCCTCATCAAACTTTGATTCCCAAAAAGCTTGGATCCAAAATTTCCCTCTAATTCTTAGATATCCAAATGCTCAGCTTCACGACATACTCCTCCTTGATGACAATTCCTCAGATTATTTTGTCTTGCGGTCTTGGTCATTTGATGTGTTTCTACGTCGGCTCGCCTTTGATGTCTTTGGTCTCCACATACACTTCTGATCCTGAACTCGCTTTACCTTGATACATCTCAAAGCATTCCCCTCGGTCTTAAATCATTTCCTTTCTTTACTTCTTGACTTCCCATGGTTCATTAATTCTCAGCTCGTCTCCATAATCTCTTTGCTTGAATGATTACTCGTCTTCATATCTCTTCACTTGCATGCCACTGTCCCTAGAGTTTGCTCCTCCAGGTTGCAACGATCATCTTCATATCTATTCACTTGAATGATCGGTGGATCATCTTCTTACAGTTGATCTTCCATAACTCTCATTTCCCATGATACTATCTTGTCCATAAGATAGATATCACCTTGTCCAGATTCCTCAAATCCTTCTCAATCTTTCTTTTCCCCAAAAACTGATGAAGTCCTTCCCACTGAAGTCATGTTCCTTCCCATTTTTCCAGTCCATGCCACTGTCAAGTCCCTCTTATTCTCCCTCCTCTCTCGCTTTGGGTTTGGGTTTTTGGCCTTGAACTCCCTCTACTTTAAGGTTTCCATCCTTAAAGTTTCTATCAACGAACACACTTACTAGCTGCAACTTAATCGAACACTTCACATGCAAGTTAGTCAACAACTACCCCAACAAGTACTAACTATGCAACCTAACTGCAATTATAACAAAACAACCTAGCAATTCTAACCAGCAACCTAACAATTCTATCCCAGCAACCTAGCAATTCTAGATTCCACTAACTAATCCTAGTTGCTAAACCAATAAATCCTACCTCTAGACGTGACCGGTTCCTTAATGCCTTTTGTGACTCTTTTTGACTCGATAAATATTTGAAAACCGATTAAATCATGAGTTCCGGAAGCATGGATGAAACCATGCTCTGATACCACCTCTGTAACAGCCCCGGACCATCCTAGACATATGGTCGATCCACCAGCCAACAATCAAACAAGAACATGACTAACCATCCAACCCAGCACCATGGTCCGGAAGCGCTACGTGACGGGCTAGGGATGATCCGGTCAGAGTCATAGAACTTACTCTAACATATACCAGTTCATCAACTAACTCGTCCCGCTAAATCAAGGCATAAGGATTTGCAACCCGTACCACGAGCTAACGGTTCCGTTAGATCTAGGCCTGAGGCTTTCAACCTGTACCAAGACCTAACGTTGTGTTAGACCGAACTAGTCAAATATCAGAGTACTCATGATGCATATATAAAAAAAATACTTTATTGATTCAAGAAATATTCATAGAATGAAATAACTCAAGACTGGGCCCGGCCTAATGCCAAATCGAGTCAACTAAACGCAAATCAAAATACCATTTACAAAAGGCATGAAATCTACTACGGCGGTCCTAACGTCCAACACCGAGCTATCCGATCATCCTTACTAAAGCTACCTGAAAAACGGACAACAGAGTTTGATGAGTAACCTAATGTTACTAAGTGAGCTGGCGGCCTCTACCCGCAACCAATAAACTACCTAGATAACCCAAAATTACAATCAATCTAGCCCTAGCATGCAATCAATCACAATTCACTATCTAATCAAACCGTTACTAAGTTAGATTTGGCCTCCTGCGCTGATCTAACTTGAAGTAATGGGAACCTGCATGAAACAAGTCAACAATCAATCCCTAGTTAACCATATATATGCCTGAGTTCAGTACTCATGTAGTGTTAGAAACTTAGACTATACAAGTATCATTAACCGGTCGACAACAGTCAGACAAGAACATGATCGGCCAATCAATGATACCGCATAGCTTTCAATATCCACCACCCTTCATAAGCAATCGCCCGAACAATATAACAGCCATCTTTGGGTCTATACTAACCAAAGACACAACAAGCCTAATCTGGTACCTTACCCAGAATTAGATCTCAGTGTCAGAAACCTGCAAGGAAATCAATCACCAATATCACAATAATAAGATACAAAAGTAGATCTAATTCGTAACACCGTATATCGGTGGTACACTTACTCTAGGGTTCCATAACCCTTTTACTAACATGACGCTCTAATTCGACTCTCTAACCTGGGCCCTGGTGACTTCGTGTTCCTCCGCTACATCTGCAATATCCTATCTCCCTACCACAAAGGCTAGAAGAATGAATTTTCAACAGACCGCGCCCCACAATCATTCGGGTCACCGCGCAACAGCCCACAGTCATTCGGGTCACTGCCGGACGTTACAAACCGTCGTGTAACACTCAGCCTTAGGCCATGACCCCGTCTCTATGAGTCTTCCCGATACAGCGAATAAGGGGTTTCCTTGAACCCTCTAGGTACGAGGTCGAGGAAACACTAATCACACCTAAACATGCCTAGCATGGGCGGGTTACGCACATGTTATCGGCAACATACACTAAACGCAACCTTAATCCAGAACCTAACCTAAGGATACAGTTCCAGATCCTAACTAGACTCGACTCTACAAAACTAACCAATAGTACCAGTAGTCCGGCCTATATGGCCTAAGATCCTTAGTACTAACATATAATAAACTAAAAAACAATATCATATCTAAATAAACCAACCAGTTACTCACTCCCTTACCAAGATCTGGCTAACCTCAATCAACAAGATCAGTTAAACAAGCAAACATTTAACTAATCTAACATTCAATCAACTCAATCAAACCGTTACCCAGATAGTTCGGCCTCCTGCTACGAAACTATCTTTAAAGATAACGGGAACCTGCACTCAACCATATCAACACGCAAGAATATAAAATATGATGCATCCTAGCCCTAGTCCTAATCAGGTTATTAACTCAGTCTTAATTCCAGTTCATCTTAGCTTAGCCAGTGCTAAACTGAGTCCGATTTAATAAAATAACCCTAAGGACTCTATCATGCAATAACATGTGAATTCTACTCTATATGCGACTCGATCTATCCTAAGTTCCAAGTGGAACTAAACCGTAACCAAAAACTATCCTAAATTCAAAATGGAATTCAAACAAACCAACTCACATTGTTCTATGTCGATAAGCAGCTGGTTGATCGGAGAATACTTGGCCAAAAAACCCATTAGTCGACTTGAGTGGACTGGAATTGACTGACCTTGAATTGGACAGTACATCAGCTTGATAATGAAGAAACTAACTTGGACTGATCTGGACTTGGACAAAACTTTCTTTAGCTTCTGGACAGTTCTTCGGACTTCCCGGTAGAACATCGGCTTCAGAGAATATTACTGGCTTGGACGGATTGATTTGGACAGACCTTCCGCCTCATAATTTCAGAGAATCGCTGATTGGACAGAACTTGGCTTCTCGGTGGAGTATCGGTCTTTAGAATCGACCATACTCTTTACTCGACCACTTTCTTTCTCTCTCTCTCTCTCTACCAACGTTTTTAACTTTATTTGAACAGGTCTGGATGAATGAAATGAGCTGGGGTCGTGGAATATTTATAGGAAGAAGCAACCAACCAGATTCAGGTTGGTGGCAGCCTATGTGTCGCTTTGCATGGCTCCACGCATGCGCGACGACACCTCGTGCTTCTACATGTTATGCTGCATGTTCTGCTTCAATTCACGGTGACACCTCATTCTTGTGTAGACATAGAGCTTACAAGGCATTTGACACCACGTCCTCCACATGTCTGGAAGCATGGCCTGGTTGCATGCAAGACAACACCACAACGTCCACATGTCGATCATCATGCTTCGGTTGCATGCGCGACGACACCTCGTACTTTGACATGTCAAGCCGCATGTCCTGCTTCCGTGCACGGTGACACATTGTTCTTGTGTAGACACTAATCTTGTTATATGGTTCACAGCACGTTCTGATCCCATGCACCGAGCCACCTCGTGCTTCTCGGTCCGTTCATCTGATTTCGGTCCTTCCGACATATTTTTGACCCGCGATTAATCCCGGATATTTTCCCGCTCATGTTCTGATGCGCTGAATATTTTTAATAAATTCCAATGTGAATTCTAACTTGATGTAAAATATTTACCGAGCCTCCGGCTTCCTCGAAAAATTCCAGAATATCGAAATTAGGGTTTTTGCCCAATTTTGGGTTTTCCCGTCATGATTCGATCCCGTCGTGCTTACTTCCCGTCCTGCTTAATTTTCGTCCTGCTTCCGACTTATTTTGTCTCCGAAATAATATTTTACTGAAACAAAGTTTTGCTGAAACTTTGTGCTGAAGAAATGTCTTGCTTCCAAAAACGTGATGCTTCCAAAACGTCCGTCTGGTCAATCTAAGACATTGTCTAACATGGTAGATCAGCTTATTTGGACTCATGGTTCACTCACGATCCATTCTTCGACCATTTATTATTTCAAAATTTCACGATCGATCCTTATCCCCCGCGACTCGAGCACTAGGTTGATGCTCGACTACTCTTTCATTTTCTCTAAACCATGTTAAGTTTTATATGACCAAAACTCAACATTCCTCATTAAACGTTGATTACCAAAAGCTTGGATCCAAATTCCAACTTTGTCGATCTCATCCATTTTATCATTTCAGGTGGGTTACTACAGACAAGAACGTCCATCGCGAGGAAGAAGAAACCCAAGGAGCACATAGCTACACCATCAACTCCAGATCAGAGCAAGGCCGAACAACGGGAAACACATGGACCCATAATCCGAGCTACGAAGAGAATGTCTTCTGCGACTTCCATCAAGCTCGCGGCTACTCAACCGTCAACTGCAAAGTTCTTGGGGTCAGATTAGCCTCGAAGCTGATCACAGGGGAAATTTTCAAAATTTCCAGTGTGAAAGACCTTGTCCGCGATTCAGACAGCCCTCCAAAAAACGATAAGGCTCCTCAAACGGAGAATCCTTCCCGTGGAAACCAATTAGGAGAAAAGTGTGGTATAAGGCAATATGAGAAGGGTAACGACAATAACCACCGCTGAGTTAACATGATCATCGGGGGATCCCAGTACTGCGGTATCACCGTCTCCGCTATCAAGGCTTATCAGCGTAAGGCTGAGACTAGCGCAAAATCGCCGAACTGGTCTGCACCCCGGGACATCCCGAAAGGAGTGATCACTTTCGAAGAAGTAGAAGCTGACGGGATCGATCAACCCCACTGCGATCCACTCGTCATCGATCTTGTGATAAGAGATCTCCAGGTTGCCAGAGTTCTCATCGATATAGGCAACATGGTCAACTTCATCTTCCGCGATACTCTTAGATGGATGATCGTTGAGCTAGGAGAAGTAGTACCATCTCCCAAGCCGTTGACCGATTTCTCAGGCCCAACGTCGATGACCCTAATATCTATCAAACTACCTGTCTCGTCAAAAGAAATCACCAACATCGTTGACCTCGTGGTCGTCGATCACCTGACCATCTACAACGTCATCATGAGCACGCCTTGATTAAACGCCATGAAGGAAGTCCCGTCGACTTATCACTTAGGCATCAAATTCCCAACTCACAACGGAACAGCCGAGATCTGGGGATGCCAGCAACAGTTGAGACATTGCTTCCTGGCCGAACATAAACTAAGGCAAATCACAACCACCGCAATGGTGAAGCCCAAACGAGCTAAGCTAATTCAGTCAACGACCGAAAACGCTCCAGAATCTACAACTCGAGCAATGGCCAAAGAACAACAAGTTCCAGAGCCCAATGTTTTGACCCAACCAGAGAAGACAAGCCCAGCAGAAGATGTCAATCTCGAGACTAGCACAATCGAGGCAAACACAACAGCTGAGAAAACACACTCGCACAAAAAACAGAACTACGAGATGGCTTGATCCTTGAAAGGGGTATGTAGGCATCTCAGCAAAACAGGAGTTTAGCTATCCCCCTCTCCAAAAAAAGAGGATGGGAGTGGGTACATATACGAATATTCGTATATTCCCGCATTCTAAAATATTCGCCTTGTACTCATTTTTTTGAAAACTTCTTCCAGCAATAAAGGCTTCATTAAAATCTCGCAAAATCTCACTTAGCACGAAAAGCATCAAATGATACTTTCAGAAAAACATCCGCATACGAGCAAAACAATCATCGTACCAACCCGAAAATGGAAACTCGCGAAAAATCACCGCTTCTCAAAACGGATCAACAACACATTAACTTATAAAGCAAGGAAAATTCGTCACATTAAACTGAGGGATCAACAGATTCCACCAACCATTAAAACTTCCTCACAAATATATCTCGGTTTCATTGTCGACTCCGACTCCCGACCAAAAAATGAGACCCCAGTCTTGCATACTTGAGAAAGTTACGAACACAACGAATGTTTTCAAAAAAAATAAGCGAGACGTCGCCTAGATCTTCGAGGTCGACCTCCCCATCGAGTAATCATTCAAATCTAGGGGTGCCGTCGGCTGATTCACTTCACCCGTCTCATCAGGAGCTCCCATCTCGACTTCCAACGTATTGGGAGAAACAAGAATCAGATCCCATTGCTCCCAAATCCTCACCTTGATTTAAGGAATCACAAAGTCCATGTTGGCGTCGTTCATGCGCCTAATCTTCCTTGCATACTCGACATAAAACAAATAGTCAGAGACTTGTGTAAGGTATAGTCCTCCCACGTCACCGCGAATCTCGCGATAATCACCGAGAGCGTTACAACTCCCCTTGAGTTCCCCAAAATCGTTCGAGAACCTGTCAAGACGACTCCTCATCACTTCAGCCATCTCTCCCTTTCCTCGCCTGTAGGCTCGGCGAACCTCCGTCGCAACCGATTCTCTTTCACGACGACGGGAACTCCAACTTATCTTTCAGACAAGAAATGTCCTTGTCAGCCATCTAGGCCCTGAATTGAGCCATGCAAGCCTCCTATTTTCTCGCATCAAGGGCTCGGTTCATCATGAGGAGACCCTGCAAAAACTCTCAAAGTCAAGAAAGGTTTGACCTTACCAAATAAAATATGTTCAAGGACCGAGACTTACCCCATTGACCATCCTCGATGCCTTCGTAAACTCCGGCACCTCGCTGGATCCTCCCTCGGCGGGAGGAAAGTCAAAAATAAACGGCTCGTCAAAATCAATCCGTTCACCACCATTTCCATCTGCTTGATTGTCGAGATAATCTCTAAGTATGTTGTCAAGAGAACATGGCCTGACGACCACGTCATCGTTGACGATAACATGTTTCTCTTTGCGAGACCTCGACCGTTCCTTCCTTGCCCGAGTTTCATACTGAATGAACCCGTCCAATGCTCAATTATGTCCCTTCCTCCACCGCTAAATCTAGTTGAAACCAAGAATGGTTCAGAGCCACAGCGGGACGAACCCGCTTTGGAGTGAGCGTTGCCCAAAATAATGGACCACCCCGAAGTAGATCCTTGGTGGTGCGCAAGCCTTCCGGAGTCAAAAGTAGAAATAAGTGTGTGCACTATGTGAATCTTCTTCACTCGACCACAAACCTCTTTCAATTTTCCACCCAATCGCCCAATTTGGAAAATGATGTCTGGAACATCATCAGGCGCATATGTTGACGCGACACCACCATCATCATATTTTTTTGGAGCTCTTTTCCGAGTATGTACTTTTGGTGCAAAGTAGTATGATGTGATGTGAGATGTTTCTTCCGTCAAACTTCCAGCAACTATAGAAACTTCAACTTTTGCGAGATTTTGGCTTTTCCTTTCAAATGTTTCATGGCCTGCTCATACTGATACATCCATCCGTAATGTACAGGTCCACGAAGCAATGCCTCATAAGGGAGGTTGAAAACTAGATGCTCCATGACATCAAAAAAATGCCGGAGGAAATATCTTTTCCAAGTTGCACAATAAGATGGGAATATTCTCATGAAGTTGTTGAAGGACATCCTCTTTTAAAGTGTGTGTGCTCATATCCCTGAACATTGTTCCAATGGCTTGTATATTCCAAAAAACAAAACAATCAAACCTTTGTTGGAAATGGCTCTGCAAATGCAAAGGGAAGTAGTCGTTGCATAAAGACATGACAATCATGACTCTTCTTCCTTGAGAACTTTTGACCTTTTTCAACACATGTAGAGAGATTTGAAACATACCCATCGGAAAACTTCACTTCTGAAGCCATGCAGTTGAACAACACTGACTTTTGTTCTTATGACAATCTGAATATCGGAACTGGAACTTTCCCATTGACTTTTATATGTAACTCACTTCTTGAGCAAATATCAGTTACGTAAAACCTCGATTTTATGCTGTCTTTTTATTGCCTTGGACATTCAATATTTTATTCACGATGTTCTCAAAATAATTCTTCTCTATATGCATGACATCGAGGTTGTGGTGCAAAAGAAGATCCAGTATGGCAACTTCCAAAATATACTCTTCTTGTGTCAGTTGTGTTGAACTTCATAATAATCATGCATATTACCGGGAACATGCCAATTACCCCCCCCCCCCCCCCCCCCCCCCCCACGTAGAACTGTTTTTGAGCTCCGTAGTAATTTATTTGCGCGTCAATTTATTCACGAGTTAAATATGGAGAAGGATTGTCTCTCACAACCATTTTCTATCTAAACAATGTCTTGTTTCCTCAGTACGGATGGCTAATGGGAAGAACTCGTCGGTGACAATCAAACCAACATGTCTTCCTACCATTCTCCAATTGAAACGCATCGGCCATTCCATTACAATATGGACAAGATAATCTCCCATGTGAAGTCCATTATGAAAACATTCCATCAGCAGGAAAGTCACAAAAGCATTGCACGCATAGTAAAATTTGTTTTCGTTGAACAATCATACGTCCTCACCCCTGTTGACCACAAATATTTCAACTCTTTTATCACTGGTTGTAGAAAAACATCTAGAGACCTTTTTGGATTCTTCGTACCAGGTATTAATATGGTCAAGAATAGAAACTCCCGTTGCATGCACATCTCCAGTGGTAGGTTATATGGCGTAAGAATGACTTGCCACAATGAATATCTCCCTGACATTCCAAATGGACTAAATCCATCTATGCATAATCCAAGATACACATTTCAAATATTTCTAGCGAAATCAGGATGTACCATAGTAAAATGTTTCCAATCTCTTGCATCTGATGGATGAGTGATCTAACCATTCGTCTGAGTATGTTCGGCATGCTATTTGATCCCTCCAGCAATCCTCTTAGATTGGTACAATCTTTTCAACATGTTTGTAATTGGTAGGTACCACATCCTTTGGTACAATACCCTATTACGCCCTCGTCCTTGTGGTTTGAATCGTTGCTTATTGCAGAATCGATATTCTTCTAACTTCTCATCATCTCCCCAGTAGATCATGCAATTGTCAATGCAAACATCTATGATCTTCGAGGGCAACCCAAGACTATAAACCAATTTCTGAATATCATAATAAGAATCATCTGACACACATTGTCCTACTGAGGAGGTGATGAGAAGTTAGAAGAATGTCGATTCTGCAATAAGCCACGATTCAAACCACAAGGACGAGGGTGTAATAGGATCTTAAAACCTAGTTGAGCCACAATATCGTAAAGTCGACGTAAGGTAGACGTAAATTTACGAGACCAATAAGCCACAATATCGTAAAGTTGACGTAAGGTAGACGTAAATTTACGAGACCCCTATTTGCCCTAATTTTTCCTAGCAAAGAGGATGTTCTTTTGTAGTGTTTCAATGTATTCTCTAGTTCTAACCACCAAGGATATTAAAACCTAGTTGAGTCACAGCATGATAAAAGAAACGGAAGTTGCCCAAATTTCTCTAATTGCTAAAGTTGCTCGATATTTTTTTTTCCCGGTGCTCCTCGCCTTGGTTTTCCTTATATATGCCTCCACTGTCAGCCTTCCTTCCCCTTCTGCCTCTGATTCGAGTCTATCTCTTTCCAAAAAATTCCTTATCTTCTCGATCTTCATGTTTATCTTGGAAGTTTTAAATTTATTTTCTTTTCCATTTATTTTTATCCAAATCGAATAAATCGTCATTTTACTTTGGGGCTATTCTTATTTTTGAGATCATTAATGGGTTTCAACATGTTTTAGGCCGTTCTGGCCGTTTGACAACTCAAATGTTTTGCGGTTATCTACGGAAAATTGTCAATCCTGAGGACTTATTGAAACCAATCCATTTATTCAAGAAGACAGTGGTCTTAGGTTCACGATCGTCATTTCCGACGGTCTATCCAAACTTTTACTAGAAAACAAGACTTTATTGTTTTTATCATAAAATCTCAACCGAAACTTTGATTGCGAGGCTTCTCTGTGGACATGAGAGCTCTTGTGAGGCGATCAGATATTCTGTGAGGCAACTAGAGAGCCTGTGGGGTGATCCGAGATGCTGTGAGGCGATGAGAGAACCTGTGGGAGTGTTGAGAGATGTTCTGGGGCAATGAGAGAGCCTGTGAGGCAATCAGGGATACTTTTAGGTAATGAATGAGCGTGTGGGCAATGAGATATCCTGTGAAGCAATGAGAGAGCCTGTGGGGCGATGAGATATACTGTGAGGCATTGAGAGAGCCTGTAGGGCGATAAGAGCTCATGTTTGGCGATCTGAGTTCATGTGTGGCGATGAGGAGCTTTCTGTAGTGATAAGGCATGCTGTGAGGCGATGAGAGAGTCAGTGGGGTGGTTAGAGATGATGTGTGGCTATCAGAGCTCGTGTATGGTGATGAGGAGCTCTCTGTGGCGATGAGACATGTTGTGTGGTGATGAGAGCCCCTTGTGTAATAATCAGAGCTTGTGTGTCACGATCAGAGCTCGTGTGTGGAGATCAGAGCTCGTGTATGGCGATGAGAGGTGTGTGGGGGCGAAGAGAGATCTTGCGTTTGATGTTGAGAGGCCTTGTGTGTGGCGATGAGAGGGAGTGTGTGTGGCAATGAGAAGCTGTGTGGTGATGGAAGGGAGTCTGGCGATGAGAGGGAGTGTGTGTAGCGAAGAGAGTGAGTTAGAAGAGTGTTGGTTCCTTTCCTCCATTCTCATTTTCTCCGTTGATAGCTTTGTAATATTTTTGAACAACTTATTTTGTTTTACGTAAAGTTTTCTGTATGCATTTTCCAAAAGGTTCTTTGCGTAAGATTATCTCATAAATTTTCCTGTGAGGTTTTTCCGCATAAACTTTCCGAATATTTTTTTTACAAAATATTGTTTTGTTAAACTTGCAAGTTATCGTAAAAAGCTTCCACAAGAACATATTTCCGATCTTTTCATGTCTAGATATTAACTCTTTCATTTCCTTTCCAGGATGAAGCACCCAGAGATTTTTTCTCGTATCATTGTTTGAATAGGCTAAACTTATGTCTAGTGTAGTTCTTTAGACATTTCCGGCTGTATTGGTTTAAGGAATACTGTCTCGGAGGACTTTAGCCATTGATTTTGTTTTGACCGATTTTGACCCCAACAGTTAGCCCACCAACTCGCTAAAAATTTATGATGTTCTTGTGAGGTTAGGCATGTTAGTCAAGTTAGGCGGAGTAGAGCGCGTTCCCATCCTTTTCTTGGAAACTGTAGGTGTTCTCGCTGCGCAAGATTTAGCAGTTGATGAGATATGGGATACAAATGAACTCTTGCGTGGAATTGAATGTG
Organism: Moricandia moricandioides; assembly: GCA_905132885.1. NCBI lineage: Eukaryota > Viridiplantae > Streptophyta > Magnoliopsida > Brassicales > Brassicaceae > Moricandia > Moricandia moricandioides. The sequence continues at coordinate 18,804 of CAJHQQ010001915.1, forward strand.
TAGGGGCTGAGATCAATGCTCCACATCTTGAGCATGGTAGTAAATTTTTGTATTGACCCAATTTGAGCATGGCGGTTGCTTCCTCAATCTTGCACTTCTTCTCAATGGAATTCCCAAACCAGACTGCTCCACTTCTTGTCTCTGATCATCCATTAGTTCAAAAACCCCATATTTACTTAGTAAGATACCCCCTGTGGGAAGACTAAATTTCGTTGGTCCACCCAGATCATTTGGTCCACCGGGCCTTCGTCTATATGGTCACCCGGCCTTGGTCTATTTGGTTCAACTGGCTCATTTGGATCCTTTCCACCCGCATCATTCCCAGCCTCTTCCTCAACTTCTTCTTGTTGTTCTTCACCTTCACCTTGAACATAAATGTCCGAACTAGGTCTAGGTTCATCATTCCCCCCTCATGCTCGAGGTCGGGTGATTGTTGTGCACTGGTCCGTCTCAGAGGTTTATCCTTTTGTGCCTCAGTAACATTAATACGAAGACCTTCTAGGATCATCCTTAGATTAGCTGCTCTATTTGATTCTTGGGATAACTCTTCAAAGTATTTGCACTTCTTTTCTTCATAGTAGCCTTTTGTTTCCACAAACTTCACCTCCTTGAAACCAACACCCTTCTACTCACTGGATCATAACATTTATACCCTTTTGAGTAGTTGGATACCCAATAAACACAGCCTTGACACTCTTGGCTTCAAGCTTGTTCCGCAGCTCCCCAGGAACCAGCACAATGAAAAGACACCCAAACACCCGGAGATAATCCAATGGAGCTTTGTATTTGTTCAAAAACTCAAATGGAGACTGGTATTGAAAAACCTTGGTTGGGATGCGGTTTATCAGGTAGCAAGCAGATACCATTGCATCACTCCATAACGGTTTGGGAACATTGGAGTGAAACATCATCGACCGTGTCACCTCCATAAGATGCCGATTCTTTCTCTCGGCCACACCATTCTGTTGAGGAGTGTAAGGACAACTCGTTTGGTGCAGGATTCCATGTTGAGAAAGGTGTTGCTTGATGGCATGACTTGTATATTCCCCACCATTATCTGATCTAAAACTTTTAAGCTTAGCATTGTAATGGTTAGTCACATAAGTTTGAAAAAAAATAAATGCTTCAAGAACCCTATCCTTAGATGGCATCAAAGTTATCCACCTATATTTCGATTTTTCATCAATGAATGTCGGGTAAACAACTTATATCCACACCATTAGTATCGTATAGTAACAGTTCCACACAATATTTCATGCCCGTCCTAATTGAACACATTTTAAGTATATGAACATATTTAACCCTATCTTCAAAGATCAAAACCCAAATCCACACAGACGAAGGTTTAGCTTGGTTTAATTGGTTTAGAATCTAAAACTGCTATCAAACCAGTTGGTATCAAACTGAAATTAAAACCCGATCCAACCTGATATCTAAATAGAACCTGAACCAACATCCTACTAAATAGTTAGTTCGAGTATTATTTGAATATCAGGTTAAGTCGGGTTTTAATTTCAGTTCATTATCAACTGGTTTGATTGGTTTAACTTGTTCAATATCCGTTTAGATTCTAAACCAGTAAAACCAAGCTAAGCCTTCGTCTGTGTGGTTTGGGTTTCGATCTTTGAAATGGGGGTAAATAGGTTCATATACTTAAAAGTGTGTAATTAGAATAAGCATGAAATATTGTGTGGAATTGTTACTATACGATACTTCTTGTGTGGAAATAAGTCGTTTACCCATGAATATCACAAAATATTTATGATTATTCCTAGAAAAGCAAGGTGCAGTCCACACATCTGAATGAGCTAAATCAAAGCATTTATCATAAGTAGCACTAGAGGTTGGAAAAACATTCTTACATGCTTGCCTAAAATGCAAGCTTCGCAATCATTATTCTTAAACAAAAAACCTGGAAACATTAAGTTCAAAGCTCTAACATGAGGATGACATAGTCTAGCATGCCACAAGGCATTATTATTCAACATAGAAGCAGGCGTAAATGAGCAAACAACCAGGAACATGAGTAAGATCTTCTAGCATATATAAATCTCCCTTGGTTACTAACTTCTCAATAACTCTCTTGCTCTCAATATCCTGAAACTTCACATCATTAGGGCTAAAGATCACATTGCATTGCAAATTAAAAGCACACTTCTTTACGGATAGCAGATATGAAGTAAAGTCAAGCATATAGAAGGGACTAGATTCTTTATTAAACAATTTCAGATAGCCTATTCCTCTATTTGGGACCTTCTCACCATTAGCTGTCATTACATGACCATGAGCCAGTTCAATGTTCTTAGTGAGTCTAGTATCACTAATCATGTGATGAGAAGCACTTGAATCAATTACCAAAGGTTTAGAAATTTTGCAAGCATTATATGAAGGGCAACTTCTAGCTGGTTCGTATGCAATTTTATACTGACCTAGATTACTATTTGATTCATAATTAATCCTATACTGATGAATATTACTAGACTCGATCAAGGATGTACCAAAAGAATACCCAAGAGTGCTACCATTATCCTTGAAGATCTTGATTAGAGCATCAATGTCTGATCTCCTAATCAAATCGTTTTCACTAAACTTCTGGCTCGGCTGGTTACTCGGTTGAGTAGCTTGAGTTGTCATGGCCATCATCTCTCGCCCATCTCCTTGTTTGACACGTTTTGATGCACCCGCAGCACCTTTCCCAGAAATACTTGTCCCATGTTGCTCACTGGTCCCATAGGAGAGGTGAGCTCTTGCATCCTTATCCTTCATGAACTTAGCCGGCTTTAAGTGTCAGTTTAATATCCAGCACTAATTCTTCTTGTGTCCATGCCTCTTCAATGATCACATGTCCCATTGAAATTCCTTTCTTGAAATTGGTTGTGCATGGCTCTGTTTGCTTGAGGGACTTCGGCTTGATTGGCTACAGAGAGTTCCCATTTGCCTCCAAAAACTCCAAGGGACCCTTGTTCCTTCTGGATTTGAGCACATACATCCTCTAGATCAGGTAGTTTCCCGGCTCTCAAAATGTGCTTGATAAGGTCATTGTAAGTTGGATTCAAGGTAAGCAAGAGGCGAAAGACTTTGTCTTGCTCTCTTCTCTCATTTAGCTCATCCTTGTCAGTGGTGTTTGGTCTCAACATCTCCAGCTCTAACCATAAGGGTCTGAACTTTCCCAAGTGTCTTGTAAGCTCCATGTCCTTTTGAACCAGATTATTAATTACCCGTTTTACCTCAAACACCCTACTCAAGTTTGAGATGTTCTCATACACTTTCTTGAGTGTATCCCAAAAGTCCTTTTCCTTTTGACAGTAACTATATGCCTCCAAGATTGAGGGATCCAACGAGTTTTGGAGAATTGACATAGCCAGCGTATCTTCTTGTACACACTTGTCATCCTCACTTGTGCATCCCCCTCATCATCTTCATTCTAAGTAATGAGCCTTGGAGCTTCACCAGACGTGATATGTCCCCACAAACCCTTACTCCCCACAGCAATCTTCACCAACCGAGACCTTAAGAGGTAATATCCTCTCTTTAGTGTAACCAAAAGTACCACCTTGTTGTTTTCAATCTTCGAAAGTCTTGAAAGTAGAATGATATCCAAAAGTCTTAAGTCTTCTTGCGAATCAAACACACATTATGAGGAACCTAGCTATGATACCATCAAATTTTTTGGTTAATCTGAGATTTGATGAGTGTTTATAAAGATTAGGGTGAAGACTTAAACAAAACCGAAACTAATGGGTAATCATGATCAAGAGACTAAGAGAATGCTTATGAACTGTCTAATATTTTCATTAAGTTGAGATTACAAATATATAGAGTAGAGGTTGCAAGGGTTTTCAGAACAAAGGAGGAGGAAAAAGTTTTACGTTGACTTAACGAATGTTTCCTCGTTAAATAGACGTAAACCTAGCTACAATTTTACTTCGATTCGTGTTTTCTCTATTAAAAAATTTAAATTAGATTAATAAAATAAAATTATTTAAATATTAAAAAAACTAATAATAAAATATTCGAAAATATTTTATAAATATTTAAGTTTAAATTTATAATACAATAAAGAGAAGAAACAAAAATTAGCTAGGGATTGCTGAAGTCTGGGAAGAATTCATGATTGCTTCTCTCGATCTCCGCCTCCTCCTATGTGGAGCGTGGGTGTGGAAAACCAAATCCTGCCCGTATAGCCTGCAACATGCTCTCCGATTGCGGATTTCCAGCCGCTAGAACGTCTAGAAAACTTTCAAGTGAACCTATTTGAGCTTGCATCGCGCTCAAATCAGAACGTGACGCGCTCAACTCAGAACGCAGCTGAGCAGTCTCATCATCCCGTCACTTACGATAAGACGATGTCTCCCTTGGGACATCATTAACAGGGACCATTTCACTATGAACTGCAAATTTCTCGGTGCAAGGCTAAAACCATCTCCAATGTATTTTGCTATTTTCACCTCTAAAATAGGGGAACTCTATAATAGAGGTGAGATATGCTCCAATGTATTTCTCTAAAATCGTAATCTCTAAAATATAGAGTAAAAATAGATGAATGCTATTTCTTCCTCTATAAATAGAGGAAAAAATAGAGATCTCTATTATAGAGGAAGAAATAGAGGTGGGTTGGAGCAATTTCACCTCTAAATGCTATTATAGAGGTGAAAATAGCAATGGGTTGGAGATTCTCTAACAAAGAAACTGCTCGCACAAGAAATTTTGGAGATAACATGCATAAAAGGCCTCATCCGACATAACGACCGTCCGCCAAAAACCGATCAAACTCCACCAGCAGAAAACAGTTGTCAAGGAAATCGATCGGGCAAGAATGAAAAATATGGAAGAAGGGCAGATGAAAAAGGCAACGAAAATAATCATCGCAGGGTGAACATGATCATCGGAGGATTACAGTACTACCACAATATTGTGTCGTCTATAAAAGCTTATCAACGGAAAGCCGATACAGTTGCGTATCATTCCTCGCCCCGAGACTTTCCGTACGGTAAAATAACTTAAAAGGAATACGAGACTGTTGGAATCGATAAACCTCACTGTGATCCGCTCGTAATCGATCTTGTGATAAGGGATCTCGAGATTGCCAGAGTCTTTGTAGACACAAGATGTACCATTGCCGTTATCTTCCTCGATACACTCAGAAGGATGAATGTCAATCTATCCGAGGTCACACCAATGCCATGATCACTCACCGGTTTCTCTGGCACAATGTCAATGACTCTTGGATCGATCAAACTCCCGGTCATGGCCAAAGAGGTCATGGGGATTCCTTGGATAAACTTTATGAAGGCAGTCCCGTCAACATATCACATGGGCATCTTGTTTACTCTGCGACGATTGTCGTCGTTGCCTCTTTCATCATGTCTAGTTTCACGTTTTCCATTCTCACCCGAGCGGTTCCCTTGAGGAATGCTTTCAGCTGGTGGGGCTTGGTTGGTTTTCAGTAGGAAGTCAGTGTCGCGGATGAGATCTTTTATGCTGGTCATTTCTCCTACGAGTAGTTTTGTCGCTAGCCTCGCGCCAAGAACTTTGCAGTTCGTGGTGGAGTGACCCTTGGTTTGGTGAACGCGCAGAAGGTGTTTTCGTCGTACAACATGGTTCGGGTCCATGTGTTCCCCGACGTTTTTCCATGTTCTCATGCGTATTATATAGCATAGTTATGCGCTCCTTGGACGTCTTCCCCCCCCCCCCTTTGACATACTTGTCGTTACAGGAGGTTTTGTTCAACTTTTGCTCTGACGCCAAGTCCTTCGAAGATGCTTTCGTCGTTTTGTGGCCTTATGGAGAGCATCTTGGATTGTGTGTGGTTTTTCGAGTGATATCCACTTACTGAACTTCGACTTGTACCAGAGTGTCTTTCTGAGCGCATCTATAGCCACCATATTCCTGACCCCTCTGACTCTTGACATGACGATTTTCATTCTGTTCATGAAGTCACAAAGAGGTTCGTCTTTCTTTTGGGATAGAATACATAGGTCGAAGTTGGAGGTTTCCCTATCCATAAACATGGAATACTGTTTGAGAAACTCCAAAGAGAGTTGGTGGAAGCTTCCGAAGGAATTTCGCTTTAAGCGAGAAAACCATTCGACTGCCGCTCGCTGGAGATTTTCAACGAAGAGGCGGCAATAATCGGCGTCGCGTCGCTTTTGTTTTCTGTAAATTTGGCCCTACCAATCGCAATCTGGAATGTTTTCAAATGGGCTTTGGGGTCGGTGGTGCCGTTTTACATAGGCAATCTGATCTTCCCAGGATCCGAGACTTTCGTCTCGGTGATAGCAGCGGTGAAAGGGATTTTCCAGCATCTTTGATAATTTTATAATTTTATCGATCTCAGGTTTCCCTGAGCGTTTGCGGTTCTATCCAATTGAGTTGCGAAGTTAAGCCTTCTTCCGCTGTGGACTCTCGTAGTTCCGCGCGCAAAAATAGCTCAGGTCCTTGCTGTTAGGGTTTTGACCTGTTTAGCGAGAGAACTCGTGAGTTTATCCAGTTCTTCCGACTTCTTTTCGAGAGTTGAGGACATCTTCTTAATCTCATGGAAAGCACGGTGTTAGCATCAGATTAACAAAAGAGATGTTTCCTGCTGATGTGTTTTCAACATTGTCATTGGCAACATCTCTGTCACGAGCTGGTTGATTGTTTTGAGCGTCTATAGTCATGTTTGGCCAAAGTGTGTGAAACAAAATTCGCACTGTCTATTTTAATGAATGGAGGAAAGGAGGGAAAACCCTACATTCCTTGAGGTCTCGGAAATCTTCTAACCGAACGACAAGTAATCAAAATAAGAAAACAGACGAAACTAAAACAAGTCAAAGTAAAGAACAGAGCAAGGAAGATCGTATTATGAATCTGAATATGACCGTTAGATCAAGTGAACCATCCTCGGCAGCGAGAGAAAATATGATGTTCTTGCGATGTTAGGTATGTTAGGCAAGTTAGGCGAAATTAATGGCTAAAAAGTCCTAGGGTAAAACAATTTTGACCGAAAGCTATAGTGGATTTCCCTCATTTTTTCCGTTATATAAGTATGGAGTGAGTTTCCATTCTTACTTGCTCATACTTACTTCTCCAACGATTTCTCTAAGGTAGAAGTTCTTTGTCTCTTTTCTCTTTTTGTTATTATTTCAACTAACAGGAGGATTGTCACAACCCCCGGACCGTCCTAGACATATGGTCGACCAACCGGCCAACAATCAAACAAGAACATGACCGATAGACCAACCAAAAGCCAGGGTTAGAGATGTAATGATCCAACTGGCCAGCCAAAAATCAAACAAAAACATGACTGACCGTCCAGCCCAACACCATGGTCCGGAAGCGCTACGTGACAGGCTAGGGACTATGCGGTCAGAGTCATCGAACTTACTCCGTGACATAGACCAGTTCATCAACTAAATCGTCCAGCTAAATCAAGGCTTGAGGCTTTGCAACCCATACCAAGAATTAGCATTTCCGTTAGATCAAGGCCTAAGGCTTTTCAACCCGTACCAAGACCTAACGTTTTGTTAGACATGACTAGTCAAATATCATAGTACTCATGATGCGCATATAAAACAATTACTTTATTAATTCAATAAATATCCAGAAAATAAAATAATTCAAGAATGGGCCCGGTCTAATTCCAAATCGAGTCAACTCAACACAAATCAAAATAATGTTAAAATAAGGCATGCAAATATACTCAGGTGGGCCTAAAGTCCAACACCAAGCTATCCGATCATCCTTACTAAAGCGACCTGCAAATTCACCAGGGTCCACGTAAATTCACCAGAATTTTCAGAATTAAAGGATATAAAGTTTAGGGTTTAGGGAAAAACCACTAAACCATCAATGGAAATGATAAGGCCTTGCCATTTTTTGGACCCAAATTCAACCATATTGAGCCTCAAACTGCCTGTGGAACGTTTTGCGCCTTAAAAAAGTTGTGAACTGGTCTTTGTGCCTTTTGTCGTCATGTTTTCGATTAATATCCACGCACTTTCTTAAAGTAGAAATGCCAAAAAATCATGCGGTCCCACATAAATTCACCTGAATTTTCTGAATTGAAGGATATAGTGTTTAGGGAAACGCCACAAAACCATCATGGCAGTGATAAAGCCTGGCCATTTTCCGGACCCGAATTCAATCGTTTTAAGCCTCAAACTGGCTTTGGAACGTTTTGGGCCTTAAAAAAGTTGTGAATCGGTCTTTATGCATTTTTTCTTTGTATTTTCGATCAATATTCATACACTTTCATAAAGTAGAAATGTCAACGAATCATGTGGGTTCCCCCGTAAATTCACCCAATTTTCTGAATTGAATGATATAAGGTTTAAGTCTTAGAGAAACACCACAAAACCATCAATGGCAGTGATATGGACTGGCCATTTTTCGGACCTGGATTCAACCATTTTGAGCCTCAAACTGGCTTTGGAACGTTGTGGGCCTTAATATAGTTGAGAACCGGTCTTTATGCGTTTTGTGTCGTGTTTTCAATTAATATCCATGCACTTTCATAAAGTAGAAATGCCAATGAATCATGCGGGTCCCACATTAATTCCACTCAATTTTTCAAATTTAAGATGTAGGGTTTAAGGTTTATGGTTTAAGGTTTAGGGTTTAGGGTTTAGGGTATAGGGAAACACCACAAAATCATCAATGGCAGTGATAAGGCCTGGCAATTTTTCGGACCCGAATTCAACAGTTTTGAGCCTCAAACTAGCTTTGGAATGTTTTGGGCCTTAAAATTGTTGCAAACCGGTCTTTATGAGCTTTTTTATCGTGTTTTCGATCAATATCCACGCCGGATTTCAGTACTCATGTAGTGTTAACCATATATAAGCATGAGTTCAGTAATCAACAACAACCATCCCTAGTTAACCATATAAGCCTCAGTTCAGTACTCATGTAGTGTTAGACACTTAGACTATACAAGTATCATTAACCGGTCAACCAACAATCAGACAAGAACATGATCAGCCAATCAATGACACCGCATAGCTTTTAATGTCCACCACCCTTCATAAGCAAATTCTCAAACAATATAACAGCCAACTTCAGGTCTACACTAACAAAACATACACAAAGTCTAATCTGGTACCTGAGCCAGAATTAGGTCTTAATGTTAGAAACCTGCAAGACAATCAATCACCAATATTCAACAATAATAATAAAACTCTAACTAACTATGACTCTTAACATTGTATATCAGGGTTAACACCTAATCTAGGGTCTCTAACCCTCTACGACACTCTAACACAACACAACACTCTAACTCGGGCACTGGTGACTTTGTGTTGCTCTCTATCAGCAATATCCTATCTCTTTACCACAAAGACAAGAAGAAGGAAATTTCAACCGACCGCGGCACACAGTCCATCGGGTCACCGCGCCACAGCCACAAGTCCATCTGGTCACTGCCACATTACACTGTCGTGTAACACTCAGCCTTAGGCCATGACCCCCTCTCTCTGAGACTTCCCGATCCAGCGAATATGGGGTTTCCTTGAACCCATTGGGTACGAGGCCTAGGAAAAACTAATCACTCCTAAACATACCTAGAATCGGCGGGGTTTGCACATGCTATCGGCATCACACACTTAACACAATCTTATTCCAGAACCTAGACTAAAGACATAAGTTCCAGAATACCTAACTATACTCGATACTAACAAAAACTAACCAATAGTACCAGTAGTCCGGCCTATATGGCCTAAGACCCTTAGTACTAATATCAAAACAACTATACAATAATATCATAACTAAACAACTCAATAGACAGTCCCTTACCAAGAGATGACTAACCTCAATAACCAAGTGATGTGGGGTTTTATATCACTCTCAAATTAACCCTCCTTCCCACTTTTACTCTCTCAAATAAGAGGTTCAGTGAAGTACTTAGGGACTGAATCCACAGCGACCACTAGTAAAAAAAACACAAATATCAACGACCAATAATGTGGCTATAGGTAAATTTTCGTAGCTATATGGATGCCTTGCAATGAAAAGACACGTTTCTATATTCGTAGCTATACGATCGTAGCACTCTTAGGTTCATAGCAAAAATCGTTTCAAAATGCTACGATTTTGTTACGAAGGATAATGTGCCAACTTGCTACGATTTGACACGAGATTTTCGTGGCAAATTTGTTACGAAGTAGCCACGTTTTATTCCCTAGAAAGCTAACTACGACTTTGTTATGAAGGATAACGTGGCAATTTGCTACGTTTTGAGACGTTTTATTTTGTAGGTAAGAACCTGGACAAATTTTAAAAAAAAACACTAGAAACAGAAACCAAATTTATATTACAATCAGCTTCCTAAAAGTACAAAAGGTTCAAAACATGAAAACATAATACATAAACTTGTTTTTGGGGAAGCAACAGTGACATGTAAACCTACAAACCAAGTTCTGCATTGCACCACCTATCTAATGCAGAATTGGTATAACCTGGAGCTTGAGGCTGATCCTGGGCTGGAGATGGAGCTTGACCTTGACCTTCAGGTTGAGCTTCAAAATGAGAGGGAGAATGATGTTGAGACTAACTTGGTTGTGCAATAGATGCTTGGGGCTGTAGAAGTTGCAGAATCATGTTGAGAGTTGATTGAGTTTTAGCTGTCCCTTCACTGAAGTCAGTCTTCAAAGCATGAACATCAGACTTGATTTCCTGAGTCAGAGTCTCCAATCCCGAAACACGCATCTCCATGTATATGTTTCGATTAAGTGCATCAGGGACCGACTCAGAAGGACCTTTGTTCTTGTATTGAAGATTGCCAAGTCCATAAATGGTCCCGCTGAAAAGGACACACAAAATAGCATTAACATAGAGAACAATCAATCATAAAAATACAGTATGGTCTTGTTATTAATTCAATACAAGAGTAAGAAGAAACATTGATCAAAAAAGAGTAATAAGAAACAAAGATAATGAGCATGAGAGGTTATTACCTTGATGTATTCTTGGTTTAGGAGAAGGCGCTTTGAAGTTGTTGTGGCAGCCGTTGATTCAGTTTGGCTATCTCCAACTGGAGATTCCTCTTGTAGCATCTCTTCAACCGCTTGCTCAAACTCCAGAACCAGTGTCTCTGCTCGTTCGTCCATGACGGTCCCATCTTGACGGGTGTGAGTCTTCCTCACAATGTCGGTATATGAAACTGGTCCCTCCCAACCTTCATCAACTACCTACAACAAAGGGAACAACAGAAAGTGAGGCAATTAGCAGTTAAATAGAGGGAAAAATAGAAGTCAGAAGAGATGGAGAGCTGACCATTTTATTCGAAATATTTGCAAAGGTGTGTGGTCCTGCACCATGGACGTGCATCTTCAGCCCTTGAGGAGCAGAACAGAGAGAAGCAGCTGCTGATTGGCCCTTGGCTTTTGCTTCATCTGTTGACCAATTCGCAAGGATTGTTGCCCAGTCTGTCTCACTGATGTAACTTGGTTACTTGTTTTTCATTCTTTTCTGGCTTATGCGTCCACAGATAGTCACTTGAGTCTAAAGCTTCCATTTCAAGTAGACTTCTTTATGAAATATGTCTTCCCAGTAGTATTGTTGCTACAAAAGAGGCGAAGTGATTAGAAGAAAAATATTTATTTAATAATGAGAATTGATATGGAAATGGTTCAGGATCACATACAATGAATGAGTGCCACCAACTTGTTCTCTTCTCCTACGGAACCTTTAACCAGCTTTGCCACGGCCCCCAGTAGTTTCCCTGCCATGTTGCTGATCAACTCCGATCCTGCAAAGACAATGTAACACTTAGCTACTAACATGAACATGTAACACTCTGCAAAGACAGAACTTGTAACAACATCCATTTACTACACGATTAAGTATACCTAACACTTAGCTACTAAGTTCATTAACTACATGGTTAAGTAACTGATATCACTTACCACAATGCTCCATTTATCTTATCAGGATGGAGGTGTGGCTGGTTAATTCTGGATGGAGTACGTAGCAGAGCTTCTTCTGTTCTCCTCTCATATGTTGGAGGAGGAGCCGCAGATACTGAAGTTGAAGAGGCGACCATTCCAGGAGGTCTTGTTGGTTGAGATGAAGCATGGGTCATAGCAGGAGGCATTGAAGCGGTTCTCATTTGGGGTCTCACGTGTCTCACACCTGTAGTCAGGGAAACAAAAGAAGTTGTTAAGATTGAAACCCTGATTGAAACCTTAAATTGAAACCATAAACCCTAAACAAACTGACACCAAAATGTAATCCAAAAACGAAACCATAACTTGAATTAAAAATTGAAAACCAAACTCAAAACCCTAATTGAAACCGTAGAACAAATCGAAACCGAAAGCCAACCTGAATCCCAAATCGAAACCCTAATTTGAAACCCAAATCGAAACCCAAAATCTAAACCCTACTCGAAACCGAAAGCAACTCCGAACCCCAAATCCCAAATCGAAACCCCAGTCGAAACAATAAGCAACCCCGAACCCCAAATCCGAATCCCAAATCAAAACCCTAACTTTAAACCCAAATCGAAACCCAAAATTGAAACCCTATTCGAAACCCTACTCAAACCCTAACTTGAAACCCAAAACAAAACCCCAATCAAAACCCAAAAGCCAAACCCCAAAATCAAAACCCTAACCGAACGAAAATGAATAGACAGAAACAGAGAAATAAGAGAGACCGAGAGAAATCAAACCCTTACCTTGAAGATTCAAGCTTGGAGAGAGAGAACGACGACGGTTGGTGGTTGCGTTAGCAGAGGAACGAGGCATTGAAGAGAGAGTTGGAGGAGAGATCGAGAGGTTAGAGAGATCGAGAGAGATTGGATGTCTTTCTCGTGTTTGAGACAGACGAGAGAGAGAGATGAGACTCGATGGGGTTGATTAGTGTGTAGAAATTTTGGGAAAATGATAAGTGTGGGAAATGGATTATGGGCTGAAAATTTTAGAGGGAATTAGTTTTGGCACAAAAAAAATGGAGGGAATAATAATTTTTTAGAAATTTAGAAGACTTTAGGGGTTAATGAGGGTTTAGATAGGGTTTATGGGTTTCCAAAAAAAAAGGATTTAGGATTTTCATATCTTTTTATGGAAAATCCATAAAAATACCCCAAATATATTATCAAATTTTTCTTAATATTTTTTAAAATTAATTTTGAATGTAAAAATGATTTTTTTTCTATTTCAGAAAACAAAATAAATTCAATATTTAAATATTTAAAAAAATTTACAAAATTTAAGATTATACAATATTTAGTTACTTTTATTTTTCAAACAAACAATAAAATTAGAATTTTTGAGAATTTATTTGTACATTTTAGAGATTTTTTTAACTTTCATTTTAAATTAATTAGTATCTTAACTAAAATAAATAAATTTGGGGTAGTAAACTAGAAATTAATTAGTACCCCGGACTTGGACACCGTAAAGTTGGGTTATTTTATCTCGGCCATGGCTATGTGTGTGGAAGCAGTATCCTCGTGAGAAGTAAATCAACCAAGCTTTATAATTTCATTTCGGACCTTGTACGAATCCAACATCCACAATGGGAACTGATATACCTTACTCGCTTTGTTAACCTGTTAATTCAAATTATGTGTATAAATGATAAATTTACATCGATAATCAAATTAAATCGAACTCGTTGAAACTGTTCTTATGTTTGATACTGAACTCGTTGTAATGAGAGTGAACTGCTTGCTTGTTTTTATATAAACCACCTTGCCACGATTTTAAGAGTAAGCCACGATCTATGCTACGAAAATATGCTGTGGCTTGTTTTTTTTTGTTTTTATCCCCGTTTTTGCTACGACTTTGATACGTTTTGTTTACTGTAGCTAAATTTCCATTCTAAAAAATAAATAAATAAACCTACGATGGGATCGAAGCAATTCGTAGCTAATTAACATACGAGTTGACACGTTCTTTAATCGTAGCAATTTGCTACGTTATTTTGCGTGGTAAATTCGTAGCAAAATGGTGCCACGTTGAACTTTCGTAGCAAATGCGTAGCAATTTTGCTACGATATAGCTGTGATTTGCTACGTTTTCTTCTTTCGTAGCTAAAACGTATCAAAGTCGTAGCTTTGTTCTTCTTTGCTACGATCTTACTGTAGCAACTTCGTTGCTATTTGCGTTTTTTTTACTAGTGGACTCTAGGATTGCACAATAGACTTAGTGCTTTTGAATTAAAGCTAGATGAATGATAATAATAAAAGCGATTTCAAGATTGATTTGGTTTGTGAAAATCAAATTAAGGGATTGGACTTAGAGGAAATTCTCAGGTAGGATTAGGTAATGTAGACTAATAGATTACTAGAGTTTTAATTAAGTATCGTTCTCAAACTCAAACCTTTGGGTTTAGGAGATCTCTCTCGCGCATCTCATCTGAGTGTCGATCGATGTCCACGAGGTGGTGTCGATCGACGCTCATTCCGAACAGTACTAGTTTTGCGGTTAATTGAGTTCTCTAAACTTCCATTTTAACTCTCGTTTGTTACTAGTTATTTAGATTGTTTAAGATAGGTTCAGGGTCATAACCAAGCTTTCGCTTGCACTATGGAACCCTAATTTCTAAGATTGGGGTGATTAAATTCCACTTAGCATTAAGAGAAACTTAAACAAAGAACCAAGAAAATTGCCCTAACAATTCTATAAAATCAACAAGAAATTAGTACCATTGAAGAACCGTAATTCTAACAATGAATTACTCATGCATAGCAATAAAGAACATGATTAAAATCTGAATAAATTGCATAGAATAAACTGAGTAAAAAGAAAAGGAGATCAAGATGTTCTCTGTAATAATTATCAGATCTCTCTCTCCAATAGATGTAACAAGGTGTTCCAACTCTCAACTCTAAAACTTGTGTGTAACTTAGGAGACAACCCTCTCTTAGGTTTTCTAGGGTTAGGTTAAAACTAAGATAGAAAACCCTAATAAATAGTCTAAATTTTGGCTAGAGACTTGTCTTGCATATGATGGAAATTTTGGGTAAAATTTGTAATTTCTTAATCTATTATTAATCTCGTATTCAACTTGGCCATTGATCGACGCATAGTGTGTGACGTCGATCGATGGTTCACGCATAAACTGGATCTGAACCTGAGTTTCTGGCCTAGCATCCTCAATGCTCCAAACTAGCCCAAAATCTCCAATTGCTTCCAATGAGTATCTAGACCTGTAAAAACTCTAAAACAGTACCAAATGCATATAAAGGATTATAAAACACTATATATCATGGGTAAAATAGGTAAAATCCATGACATATCAACTTTCCCGGACTTAACTTTTTGCTTGTCCTCAAGCAAACAAGGCAGCCTGTGAAAGAGGTTTGAAAAGCGAGGAATCCCATAGTGTCTAAGTATAACTGTCACCCTACTTTGTTGCAACCACATCCTATCAAGTCAATCACAGAGAAACTTTATATACCCAATCCTACTACAGCAACCAAATCCATTCTACCAACAACTTAGGAAATACGAGCGTATTCACTCCTCTACTGATTTCATTTCTTTGTATAAACTAAAAGTCCATTTACCCTGGGAGTATCAATCAAAGGACACATGGATTCTTACCCTTGCAATTCTGGACAACTAGAACAAAGTCTTCTCTGATCCATTTCTTCCCTCTTTTCTCTCTTCTCTGGATCTTTTTAGATCTCAAATCCAATGATTAGTGTTGTTTAACATAAACATTATGCCATCTTCTTTTAGATTTTCTTCTTCTTTTCATTTTTTTTCTTTTCTATTTTGATTTTTTGGGAAAAGTTGTAGGTGAATAGTGGGGTCATCGGTAATGTACCTACCCCTCGCTTCCAACAATGTGTGATCGTTCCTCCGAACTAGACTAATGGGGTCATCGGTAATGTACCTACCCCTCTGCATCTCGGGAAGTCATCTCAATCTTTTAAGCTTTTAGGTAGATGCTGAAGAGAGAGAGAATGGAACCAGGGTTGCAATGACTTATACCTACAAACTTGCAGAAGGAATCCGATCTAGTGTATACCAAGCCCCAAAGCAAGCAAATAATGTCAGGATTAGTGTTGGCAATCAGCTTCGGTTCCTTCAAACTTTCTAAGCATGTGTGATATAGTTGCAGGATGATCCACTTTGGTATATCTAGTAATCTCTGCAAACAACCTTCTAATAATAGTGCTAAAGTGTGGTTAGTCAATAATAAATCTTGATCATAGTCCCCTTCTTGACTCAAAAAAAAAAACTTTTGTTGAAAAACTTTATATAGGTATAGAAATAAAACTCAAAACAAATAAATAGCATTATCGAACCTCCCAAACTTAAATTACATTGTCCCCAGTGTAATCCGTTCGGATTGGTTAATATGAAATAAATAGGAATGGAAGTTAGTGTACGATAAAGTCAAAACTTGTACCTCTCTGTTAATTCGCCATCGATTGACAGCAATAAAGCGTCGTCGATCGATGCTAGGCTAACAGACTAAAATTGTGTGTGTTTACTCTCCAATCTGATCATCTCTCTTTGGGTTAGCTTTGTTAGACACTCAAACATACATCAAAACATCCAAACATCATAATATAATAAGTCTAAATCGAAAGATAACAAAATAAAACAAGTACGTGCCTATGTCTGGAAATGGAATAAGATACGAAGGAGCAATAAAGAAGACTACTCCTCGTCCGAGGTGTCCATGTCTGGCTGCTGAGGCCTTGGTGCAGCTGCTGCTGGTGATATCGCTCTGGTCCTGGGACGGCTGAAACACTGGCACCTTGGAATCGTCTCCACTCTGGCCCATATGGCATGAAGTGCGTCCACTACAACTCTCTGGAAGTCACCATGGTCGTGAATGGGGATCTCTGGGGTCTGAGGGAAATCTGGGATAGGTGGAGGTTGGTGTGCTGGCTCGTCTGCCGCTTCTGCTGCTACCGGATGGGCTGGCCTGAGTCCTCCTCTGCAGTAAACCCTGAGAGGTGTTATGTGTAGGTGCTGCTCAGATGGTCAAAATGCAAGGCGCTCTGGATCATCAGCAAAGTCTATCACCTCTGGCGCTGGAAGCTCTATCATCTTAGGCCCTTCGTCATCCACAAAAGACCAGTATCGTCCCTCCATCAGCCACTGAGTCCCCGTCAAGTGCCCCTCGTCCATATACCGTCTCTCCCTCTCTACTATGGCTCTTTCAAAGCTGATACCAAGAAAGCTGAATTTAGGCGTCAAAAGGCTCCCAACCGTCTCCTTCTTTGAGCCAAAAACCTTGAAAGGTTTTTCCTTCAGGGTCACCAAGTTCTCATCGAAGATAGCTCCCAAGTTCACCCGCTGATCGCTCACTGGTGGTGGGAAGAGATCATCATCGAGCCCAACCAAATCTCTGACTGAGTAGTAAGCAGTGTTAGCTCATGAACCTTAACCTTGTTTGGCTCCATCTTGCACAACAAAGTTTTGGCAAGGACCTTCAGGAAGTAGCGTAGGGTGGGTAACAGACGTCCGTCTGAGTAGCAGAGCCTGAGTCGAAGTGGCCTGTCGCAATGAGTCCCAAAAAGGTAATCTGACCAGGGAAGGAGCGACAGTGCAGGCAAGAGTACTATCATCAAACCCATAGATCTGACAAAGCTGCTGAATGATGATCCGGTACATGATGCCTCTGATGAGAAAGGTCAAAGTAGCCCAATTTGCCATCTTCACTCTAGGGCTCTTGTAGAGCACCTGAGCCATGGCGATGCACTATCGGACCAGGTTGGGGTAGAGAGGATATGGCCTAGTAGCCATGGTACCCAGTCCCAGCTCTTGCACCATCTACTTGAAGTGTGCCTTGAGCCCGAGCATCTTCAAGGTGCGTCTCTCGACAAACTTGGTGGGCTCAATAGAAACGCTTTGCCAAGCGTTATAGAAGAGGCTGTCGTAGTCTCCCACTCCTCGCGCGCTGGCCTATGGGTGCATTCCCTCGATGCTACATCTTTTCGAGGGTTAGGGTAGTCCTCGAATGTCACGATCAAGCTCTCTTCTTCCTTTGGCCAAGGTTCGTGGTATGGAGGACCCTGTGGCGGAGCAATGGAGATATTGGCCTCATATTTTGCCTTCATTTTCCTCTCGTCCATCTGAATTTAAACAACAAAGTCAAGAATCAGAAGCGATGTCGAGATAAAAAATGACCATCGATCGATGGCAACTCATGGGAATCGATCGATGGTTTATCGCGAACCATGGGATACGCAATCCCAAAAAGCAAACTCAAATCGTGAAAATCATATGTAAAGATAGTCGATAACTCCTAATCTAGTACTCCATCACCCTAAATCGTTCTGAATTCTTAGTTAAACCACAAAATTTTGATTTTTTTTCTTCAAACCCTAAAAAGTTCCCTAAACTAAGAGATTTAGAGAACATTCCTTGACGATTGGTTAATTAAGTGAACAAAATATATAGAAGAGTGAAAATCGAGTGGGTTAGGCTCAAGAACAAGAAAAATCGGCCAAAAATCGAGTGTGGAACTCAGAGAGATTTTTGGTGGTTTTGGAAAAATTGTTTTATGAAATGGGGTCGTGTCGAGTTATACCTACTCGACAGTCGACCGTCGATCGTCGGTTCTATAGGGGCATCGATCGATGGTCTGTTTTGTGACTCTTTTTCACTTAAAAAAAATCGTAAATGCATAAATAATTATTATATACTTATTGTTAATTAATTAATAATAATTATTATATATATATATATATATATATTTTTAATATTAAATTAGTGGGTTGTCTCCCATTCAGCGCTTGTTTAAAGTCATTAGCTTGATGAATAATGGGCTTATCATTCGGCGTCAGGCACCTCTAGACGCATGGTCTGAGTATCCGGAACTTAAGCTTCAGCCCAGTAATGTTTCACTCTCTTCCCATTCACAATGAAATCATCTCCTTTAGGATTAAATAGAATTTTTTTCCCGTAAGGAGTAACTTCTTTAATGGTGAGGGGTTCGGACCAATCTTTTTGGGTTGATCCTACCGTCTTTTCTGAGATTTCTTTTATTTGACTGTTGGATACTTCTACTTGTTCGCTGGTCTGAGGATGATTGGGTGTGGCTACTCCATGGTGAACTCCATATTTCTTGAGTAGTTTTTTGAACACTTTGTATACTAAGTGGGTACCTCCGTCGCTTATAACTACTCGAGGAACTCCAATTCTAGGAAAGATGATGCTATTATAAAGTTTAATGACTACGGAAGCGTCATTTTTTGGAGTTGCTATTTCTTTGACCAATTTGGATACGTAGTCTATGGCAACTAATATGAATTTAATTCCGTGCGAAGAAGGGAAAGGGCCCATGAAATTGATGCGCCACAATCAAACACTTCAACTTCAAGTATGAAATTTTGTTCAATTTTGTTTCTCTTGCTGATTTTTCCTCTTCTTTGGTAGGGGTCGCATTTCGCTACGTAGGCTTGAGCATCTCGAAACATAGTTGGCCACCAAAAACTTGCTGTATAATTTTTGACATTGTCTTAAAACTGGCGAAATGTCCGGCGTAATCGGATCCATGACAATGATATAGAATTTCTAGAGTTTCGCTTTCAGCAACACATCGTCTGTATATGCCGTCAGAACAATGTTTATATAGATAAGGTTCATCCTAGTGATATATCCCTATTTCTCTCAAAAAAATCTTTTTATAATATCCTTTGAAGAGTTCAGGTTCTACTTCGGCCGCAAGATAGTTTATTGTATCTGCATACCAAGGTCTATCAGTGGTGTTCAGTGCACACCCCCCCCCCCCCCCCCCGACTTAAACTTCTACCTCTGGAAGAATCATCATTTA
This sequence comes from Moricandia moricandioides, assembly GCA_905132885.1. NCBI lineage: Eukaryota > Viridiplantae > Streptophyta > Magnoliopsida > Brassicales > Brassicaceae > Moricandia > Moricandia moricandioides. The sequence goes on from CAJHQQ010001915.1 coordinate 38,526, forward strand.
GATTTGAAGGATTACAACTGACGTTGATATCTATTGGACTGATTATTTCATCGTCCTTCTCGAATGTATCGTTGGTCAATAATGTCTGGATAAAATCAATCGATGCTTAATGGTTATACTCGTTCGATGGTCTTAGCATGTCATCGATTGATTCCACTTCATGTGCCGAACTGACACTACCAACGAAGGTCGACTCTGTTAAGTAGACATTTTATATGGGTAAGAAATCATCTATAGGGATCTTGTCATCTACTCTTATTCGTGATAAGTGATTTCTTACTCTGTTTTCCACTCCTTTCTTTTCTTTTACTTCTATATCAAATTCTTGGGAAGTAAAATCCATCATAAATTTTTGGCTTAGCGTCTCTTTTGTTCATTAAGTATTTCAATGCTGTGTAGTCGGTGTGAACAGCTACTTTTGAACCCACTAGATAGGATCGGAATTTTTCGAAGGCGAATACCACGGCCAGTAATTCACTTTCTGTTTTCGAATAATTGCGTTGCGCATCATCGAGAATTCTACTGGCGTAGTAAATAGCATACAACGTTTTGTGTTTCTTTTCCCAAGTATTGCGCCTACAGCGAAATCGCTGGTGTCGCACATAATCTCGAATAGTAGATCCCAGTCTGGTGCTTGGACAATAGGGGTAGATACGAGCGCTGATTTGATTTCTTTAAAGGCTTCGAGACATTCATTTGTAAAACCGAATTTCACCTCTTTGCACAAGAGTGAAGTAAGGGGTCTAGCAATTTTGCTAAAATATTTTATGAATCTCCTATAGAATCTAGCATATCCTAGAAAACTTCTAACGTCCTTAACATTAGTTGGTGGTGGCAGTCCTGTCATTACTTCAATCTACCTCAATTCCGGCTGCTGAGACCTTGTGTCCCAAGAAAATACGGATGTTAACCATAAAATGGCATTTTTCCCAGTTCAAAACCAGATTTTTCTCTTAGCATCTAGTTTAAAATTTGGTCCATATACTGAGAAGTCGTCCATGAAAACCTCCGTGAATTCCTTGATCATATCGGTGAATATCGACATCATGCATCTCTTGAAAGTTGCAGGGGCGTTACAGAGTCCGAATGGCATTCTGCGATATGTGAACGTTCCATAGGGACATGTAAAGGTGGTCTTTTCTTAATCGTCCGGATGTATGGGAATCTGGAAGAATCTGGAATACCTGTCGAGAAAAGAGTAATATTCGTGGCTTGCAAGCCTTTCTAACATATGATCGATAAAAGGTAAATGGAAATGATCTTTTCGTGTGGCAGCATTCAGCTTCATGTAATCGATACACATCTTGTATCTGGTGACAGTTCTCATAGGGATCAATTTATCTTTGTTATTCTTTACTACCGTAATTCCTCCTTTCTACGGAACAACATGAACCGGACTGACCCGATTGCTGTAGAAGTTTCGTGATTTCCTTTTTAACTACTTCCTTCAGGTTGGGGTTCAATCTCCTCTGATGCTCAAAGGATGATTTGGATTCATCATCAAGGTGTATTTTATGCATGCATAAATCGGGAGAGATTCACGGGATGTCATCTAACAAATATCCGAGAGACTTGTGGTGCTTCTGCAGTTTATTCAGCAACAATACTTACTCTCCTCTACTCAAGTTGGAATTTATGATGACATAATAAGAGTCTTCGTACTGAAAAGCATATTTAAGACCAGATGGAAGTGGTTTAAGCTCGGTTTTAGGGGCTTTCGCTTTGCTTCAGTCCTTGGTGACAGCACGTTGTCGATCGACAAATATATTGGGGTGTCGATCGATGGAGGTCGATAGATCGAGTTCTTCAATATCGACATTGAAAACTTCTTCTGTGGCATCCATTAATCATTTATACTCTTCATTCCGATCAGCTAACGCAAAGTTATCGCCTTCAGGAGATGTGATTGCTCTCTCTAGTGGATCGTTTGAGCACATATCCATGAATGATTCTTCTGCTAGGTCAGAAAGGTAATTGATATGGTAAGTTTGACCATCGATCAAAGGTTTTTTTTATTATCTTTTCCATGTCAAATACCAATGGTATCTTCCCGATGTTGAGGCATATACGTCCTTCTTTGACACCAATGATCTCTCTGGCAGTGGCTAGGAAAGGTCTTCCTAAGATAATTGGGTTTATGGGTTCTCGCTCATATGTAAGCACTATGAAATCTGCAGGTATATCGCAGTTATGAATGCATACGGGCACGTCCTCAAGTACACCTTCCGGAATTCTAGTGGATCTATCATCTAAAATGAGAGTGACCCTAGTAGGTTGAAACTGTGTTAGCCTGAGGGTAACTGAAACTAAATATGGCATCATGTTTACACTAGAGCCTAAATCACAGAGAGATCTTTGGAATCTCTCATTGCTAATAGTGCTGTCCAGAAGAAAACTAATAGTGTTCCGCTCACTCCTTCGGATACCATCATCACGTAGTGTTCTGTTTCACTAACTGCTTAATAGCAGATGTGAATGGCATCGCTTAGCGGCATCTCAATGATTACTTTATCAAACACTTTATTTCTTCTTCTTCTTCTTCTTTCTTCTTCTTCTTCTTCTTCTTCTTCTTCTTCTTCTTCTTCTTCTTCTTCTTCTTCTTCTTCTTCTTCTTCTTCTTCTTCTTCTTCTTCTTCTTCTTCTTCTTCTTCTTCTTCTTCTTCTTCTTCTTCTTCTTCTTCTTCTTCTTCTTCTTCTTCTTCTTCTTCTTCTTCTTCTTCTTCTTCTTCTTCTTCTTCTTCTTCTTCTTCTTCTTCTTCTTCTTCTTCTTCTTCTTCTTCTTCTTCTTCTTCTTCTTCTTCTTCTTCTTCTTCTTCTTCTTCTTCTTCTTCTTCTTCTTCTTCTTCTTCTTCTTCTTCTTCTTCTTCTTCTTCTTCTTAGCGTTGTTTTAGGAAAGGGGGGTTTCGGTTGGTAGAGATTTTTCTAACCGGTTCGGTTGGTTTTGGGTCATAGTGTCGATTGCTTCTTGCTTCAGAACACCGATCGATTATAGGTTCGGAATGTCGTTCAACTCACGGGAATGAGTGTCGATTGATGTTTCCTACTTCCGTGTTCTTTCCCTTCAGTTTAGTAAAAATTTCTCAAGGTCGTCAGTCTGGTCCAATCCTTCATTTTCGGGAGGGATTTTGGGATTTTTTTTCATCTGTCGCGATTTTTGCAAATTTATCGATAGTGATGCTCTCTTTAACGCCAGGGGTGAGTTTTCTACCGCTTCGTAAAGCTACGACATTGCAATGGCTCCTGGGGTTAGAGTTCGTTTTACCAGGTAAGAATCCGTCCTCTTTCCTAATGGACATAGTGTTACTCACCACTTGGTTGTCGATCCTCTTAATGTGTTCGCTCAGGGTTTCGAATTTTTCCTTCGTCTCCGAGTATATCAGATCTAACTTCTCATTGGGGTCGGCGGCTATTATACGGTTTCCTGTGAAGACTTGATACATTTTTTACTTTGAACTTCTTTTGTGTCTGTTCACATTGGCGTCGTAGTTGCTTGTGAAATTGCCATCGCTTTCCCTAAATCGTTGGTCGTTCAGACTCATCATATCAGAGAACTCAACTCATTTTTCGAAGTCGGAAGAAACCACGTCATCCTTACCATAATATTGAGATAAGCTATGTTCGTTAAGAAGGGCCGCAACTGATCCCAGAGTCTTTCTAACTCGGATCGAGTGCTTCTCCTCTGCGAACACTGGTGGTTCCTTCCCTTTGCTATCTCTCTTTTCGAAAGCTCTACCAAAACCTATGTTCTTTATCAGCCTATTAGCACTTGCATGGCTTCGGGTGCCGAAGTTCCCCTCACTGTCTGTATCAAGGATGGTTTGATAGTCTAGGTTTAGTCCACTATAGAAAGTTTTGATGAGTTGGGGTTCTGAGAATCCATGGTGCAGACACAAAAGCTGGTAGCTCTTGAACCTCGTTCAGCCGTTTTTAAAGGATTCGCGGTACCCTGAATGAATGTGGATATTTCTCTCCTCGCTTCCAAATATCTCCTCGTCAAAGAAGTGATTGATGAAAGTGCTTCTAATATCTTCCCAACAAGTCCAAGATCCTGGTGGTAGCTGGTTCAGCCACCTCCTCGAGTCACCTTCAAGGGAAAAGGGAAAGCGTTTGAGCGATTGAAATCATCGTTCACCATGTCTTCTAGCATCTCGATGTAATCGTTCGGGTGTTCAGTAGGAAAACCACTGAACTGATTCTTGCACGCCATAACTAGGAAGTCGATATCAAGCTCAGAGTCTTCTGTATGGTTATTATATAATCAAATTGCAGACCTATTGGAATAGGTCCAGTGGGGTTTAGGTATTCAAGCATTGGCAATTCATGCTTTATCCCACTCTTTGGAGATTTAGTGATTTGATCAGGGATTACAGCGCCCTGATCATTAATGATTTGGCTTGCTTCATTGCTTTTATTGTTCACTGGTTCTATCAAGACTACATTCTTATTATCAAAATCACTAAAGGCGTACTTACCTGCTTCCGGCTGATCAGTATCGATCGATGTCAATGGAAGGGTGTCGCCCGACAGTAGTGGACTAACGTCGATCAATTCTGGATGAGCTACGTCGATCGCTTCATGTTGTCTTTAATCCATATTCTCTCCTGAAAGTACTTGCGTCATGAGGATCAGGGAAAGAATAATTTAGCAAACAGTAAAGTAAAAATTTAGACAATATTCTAAACGAAATTTAATGGCAATAAGAAAGAGTCCCCGGCGACGGCGCCAAATTTGATGTGGGGTTTTATATCACTCTCAAATTAATCATATTTCCCACCTTTACTCTCTCAAATAAGAAGTTCAATGTAGTACTTAGGGATCGAATCCACAGAGACTCTAAGATTGCATAATAGACTTAATGATTTCGAATTAAAGCTAGAAGAATGATAATATTCAAAGCGATTTCAAGATTGATTTGGTTTGTGAAGATCAAATTAAGGGAAATTCTCAGGTAGGATTAGGTAATGCAGACTAATAGATTGCTAAGGTTTTAATTAAGTAAAGTTCTTGAACTCAAACCTTAGGGTTTAGGAGATCGCTATTGCGCATCTCAGATGAGTGTCGATCGATGTCCACGAGGTGGTGTCGATCGATGCTCATTCCAAACAGTACTAGTTTTGCGGTTTGATGGGTTCTCTAAACTTCCAATTCAACTCTCGTTTGTTACCAGTTATTTAGATTGTTTAAGATAGGGGTTCAGGGTCATAGACAAGCTCTCACTTAAACAAAGAACCATGAAGATCACCCTAACAATTCAATAAAATCAACAAGACATTACTACCATTAAAGAAACCTAAATCTAACAATGAATTACTCAGACATAGCAATAAATAACATGTTTAAAGTCTGAATAAATTGCATAGAATAAACTGAGTAAAAAGACGAGGAGTTCAAGATCTTCTCTGTAATGATGAACAAATCTCTCTCTCCAATAGATGTAAAAGGTGTTCCAACTCTCAACTCTAAAACTTGTGTATAACTTAGAAGACAAACCTATCTTAAGTCTTCTAGGCTTAGTTTAAAACTAAGATAGAAAACCCAAATAAATAGTCTAAATTTCGACCAGAGACTTGTCTTACAAATGATGGAACTTCTGCGTAAAATTTGTAATTTTTCAAGCCTTCACTAATCTCATAGTCTAATTGGTGGTCGATCGACGCACAGTGTGTGACATTGATCGATGGTTCACGCATAAACTGGATCCTACTCTAAGTTTCTGGTCGAGCATCCTCAATGCTCCAAAATATCCCAAAAGCTCCAATTTCTTCCAATGAGTACCTAGACTTGTAAATACTCTAAAACAGGAACTAATGCATATAAAAGACTCTAAAACACTCTATATATCATGGGTAAATAGGTAAATCCATGACATATCACCAAGATTAATTAAACAAGCATGCATTTAATTAATATAACAAGCAGTCTACTTAATCAATCCGTTACACATATAGTCCGGCCTCCTTCTAGGAAACTATCTTTAAAGATAACGGGAACCTACAATCAACCATATCAATAAGAAAGAATAGAAAATATGATGCAAAAACTTCGTGCTTCTAAAACGTCGTGCTTCCAAAAACGTTATGCTTCCAAAACGTAGTTCTTACCAATCTATCACATTCTCTAACCATGGTAGAGTAAACTAATCGTCTCATGGTCCACCCACAATCAATTCTTCAACCACCTCATACTCAACATTCCTCATCATAATTTGATCCCCAAAAGCTTGGCTCCAAACTCCAACTTGTCGATCTCAACCATTTTACCCCTTCGGGAGGGCTACTACAAGGATGACTAGGAGTACTTCACATTCCACTCAAAATCTGATAGTTCCTTTGTCAGACCACCTCTTTTTCCGAAGAAGTGGCCTGCAAGTCGAATGATGAAGTGATCTCGAAAGTGGAGTTTGTACCACACTCCATTGATCCGAAAGAGGTCGTGGCATACTAGATAAATACGTATGGTATTGTACCGTCTCCTACACCCGATCCGTGATCTCCGGAGAGACCTTGTACTAGGGGAAAGGCTTACGATGAACAAAGCAAAAGTGTTTACCCTTCCTTTGGGACCATTCGCGATTTATGTTGGGTTCGGGATGATGTATGGTTTAGTTTACCAAGATATGGAGAAAGTGTTGAGACTCCTCCTCTAGGTTACTTCACGTGTTTGAAGCGTAGATTTTGCGCATTTGTTTGTGGTTTCCCATCTCAGAGATCATAGTTCAAACTATGAATTGTTTTGGGGTGTCAATCATTCAAATCTTCCCTCGTGATCTACAACACCTCATAGGGATACTGGTTTTTAGTAATGAATGTGGGATGACTCTTTCCGCTGATTATCTAGAAGGATAGTCTGTTCCCGTCTAGTCGGAGGAAGGGGCTTTCTTATTCCTCTTACCAAGAAGAGATATGGCAATAATCGGGGGATTCGCCTCAAATGAGAAACAGTGGAGAGACTACTATTTTTTCGTTCGTATAAACAATGCCTCTCTAGCGGAAGAGTGCATTTCTGATTTTAGGCACAAATGTAGCCTGAAGGGTATCAGAGTTGGATATCCTTATGTTTTTCTTTTCGATGTAATCTGACTTGAATTTGTTTTTTTTGTTTATGCAGTATACGATCCCATTCCTCCGTTTTCGAAGGATTTATTTGTTGTTGGGGATAATCTTATTTTGAATCTGCGTATGAGTGTTTTAGCAGGTGAAAAAGACTTTGGACGCAAAAGGTTATAATGTATTCTCTAGTGCTAATCACCTAAGACCTTAAAACCTTGTTGAGTCGCAGCTCGCTAACAAAAACGAAAGTTCCCTAACTTGCTATAAGTGCTACACTTGCTGCTTATTTTTTCTGTCCCCATGCTACTCTCATTGGTTCTCCTTATATATGTCTCCATGGTCGGTTGTCCTTCCCTTTCTACCCCTGATTCAAGTTTATCTCTTTGTGGATCTTTTCCTTATCTTTTCTTCTTCATGTTTATCTTGGAATTTTTACATTTATCTTATTTTCCATGTATTTTTATCCAAATGGAATAAACAGTTATTGTACTTTGGGCCTATTCTTGTTTTTTAAATCATAAATGGGTCTTCATCGTGTTTTAGGCCGTTTGGACCATTTGACGACTCAAACGTTTTTACGATTATATACACAGAAATCATCAATCCTGCACACTGATGAAAATCGATCCATTTAGTCGAGAAGACAGTGGTGTTAATTAAACCCTCATTATTTCCGACAATCGATTCGAACTTTTAAGAGAAAATAAGTCTTTTTTATCGTAAAATCTTAACAGAAAATCAAATTGATACAAAAAAAATACATTTTGATAGGGATTTAAAGGAAAACATAATGAGAGCCTCACTGAACCTCATAAGAGTTGTGTGGCGATGTGAAAGAGAAGAAACAACTCTGAGGTGATGACAGGCTTCTCTGTGGCGATGAGAGCTCTTGTGAGGCGATCAGATATACTGTGAGGTGATGAGAGAGCCTGTGGGGAAATCAGAGATCCTGTGAGGAGATAAGAGAGCCTGTGGGGCGATGAGAGATGCTGTGAGGCGATGAGAGATCCTGTGGGGCTATCAGGGATGTTGTGAGGCGATAAGATATGATGCAAGGCGATGAGAGAGCATGTGGGGCGGTGAGAGAAGTTTGTAAAATTTGTTAAGTAACTTCAATATATGTTTTCTAAATTTCAAAAGTGTCAAGTAACTTCAACAATATCAAGTCATGTGGTTTAATGTGTCTTCTTATATCTTAAGATATACTTTTTAATTTTTATGAAATTTAAAATTGTAATTTTCACTTAAAATTTAAGTTTCCCCCATAATTTTTATTTCCCGCTTCAGTTCCCTTCTTCCGAGAAGACGTCTCCAGAAGTTTTCTAAGAGAAGACTTAACTTTTTCTAGTGAGATTTATGTATAGTTTGATCTTTGGTGAATTTGACTAAGTTTTCTTGATAAGTCTTTTCTCTTAGTTTGTAATAAATTTGACTAAATTTAAAAAATTTATATTATTTTGGGTAGTATGGTTAAAACAATTTTTGTTATGAAGTTCCAATAATATTAAGCACTTTTTTAAAAATAGAATAAAATACTGAAGACATCAACATATTTACTAATTGTTTTCATTAACATCTTTTGAAATTTACAAAATAATTCATAATTAAAAGAGTATACATAATAATCATTAAATATACCATAAACAAAAAAATTATAAAATGATCATTAACATCTTCATGGGAGACTTATAGAAGAGTTCTCGAAGACTTCTGGAAACTTCCAGAAGTCTTCCAGGAAGTCTTCTTGAGGTCTTCCAGGAAGTCTTCTAGAAGTCTTGTAGAAAGTCTTCCAAAAGTCCTTTATGAGTGTTCTGAAGTCTTCTACAAGGTTTCCAAAAGTCTTCCAAGAGTTTTCCCAAGTCCTAATGAGAGACTTCTGGAAGACTTCTGGAAGACTTCTGGAAGACTTGTGGAAGACTTGTGTAAGACTTGTGGAAGACTTGTGTAAGACTTCAAAAAGTCTTCCAAGAAGTCTTCTAGAGGTCTTTTAGAGGTCTTCCAAGAAGTCCTCCAGATGTCTTGCAGAGGTCTTTCAGGAAGTCTTGTACAGGTCTTCTAGGAAGTCTTCCAGAAATCTTCTAGGAAGTATTCGCGAAATTTTCTAGGAGTCTTTTAAAGTCTTCCACAAGTTTTCCAGAAGTCTTCGTGGAGTCTTCCCAAGTCTTCATGAGATACTTCTGGAAGACTTATAGAAGACTACTGGAAGACTTCTGGAAGACTACTGGAAGATTTCTGGAAGACTTGTGGAAGACTTCCAGGAAGTCTTATAGTGGTCTTCCAGGAAGTCTTCTAGTGGTCTTCCAGAAAGTCTTCCGAAGTCTTTCAGGATTCTTCCGAAATCTTCTAGAAGTATTCCGAAGTTTTCCTAAGTCTTTCTAAATATTCTCTTCTTCTTCTTCTTCATATATAAAAAAAAATATCAGATTCTTAAGCAAAGAATACTATCAAAAATAAAATAAGAATCAAAAAGGTCAAACATTTATACTTGTTAATGTCTTTAGAGATTTCACCTACATAAAATGTTATGTTAGCTTGTTCTTCTTCCTACCAAAAAGAAAAGGACACACCTTTAACCATTGAACACTATCACAAACACAAAATAGGAATCAAAAAGGTCATACATTTAACCTTGTTACAGTAAATTGAATATAAAACTTCTTAGAATCTAACATATAAAACACACCAAAAATACATATTCAAAATTTATAGATCTACCTTTAAATGAATGAAAGATGACAACCATGAATGAAAAATCTGCAAAAACAAGATAAATTGGTGAGAATACATAAGAGAAAAAATGAGAATAAAGTTAGGTATTTTCAGGTCTAAAGAGATTAGAGAGAGGTTGAAGAATTTTAGAATGAGAAATATTACATTTTTACTGCAGCCATTTGAGAGGAAGAAAAAAAATGTGTAAATTTTCTTTATATATGGAGACAAAAATCTCAATTAGGTTAAATATTTTCAGTATAGAAGACTCCCCAAATTATGAAGTATTCTGGAAGTCTTCCAAAACCCTATAATCTAATACATGAGAAGACTTCTAGAAGACTTCGCATTAAGCGGGAAGTCTTCTAGTGCATTATGAAATCTTCTGGAAGTCTTTCAAAACCCTATAATCTAATACATGGGAAGACTTCTGGAAGACTTCTAGAAGACTTCCGAAAGACTTTGCATTAGGCGGGAAGTCTTCTAGGAAGTCTCCTAGTGCATTATCAAGTCTTCTAGAAGTCTTCCAAAACCATATAATCAAATAACTAACTAAATAGAAAAAAGAACTTTATTAAGCCTAAAATCAACTTATAATGTGAGTAATATATACAAAAGTAAACATATATAGGTCAAAAAACAATTATTTAATTAAGTTAAGATTAAAAAATCTAACTCTAAAAATACAAACAATAATACAACATATATTACCACAACCTAAACCAAAGACTATCATGACTCAATCTACATTCACTCAACTATGTTAAAAATAATTCAATTTCAGTATTTTTAAATTTACATCATTTATTAATGTTTATAGTTACGTAATTTCAATTCTTCTTCATATAAATATTTTTTTATAAAATTTGTATATTATTTTTAATATTAAGTTTATGAGAAGACTTAGAAATCTTGTGAGGCGAAAACGTTATAATGGTAAAATTCAATACATTTTTTTTTGTTCATAAGAAGTTTGTTGTATTTTCAATAGCTTTTAGGGTTACTTTTGCATTTGTAATCAAGTTTTGAGTCATTTTTAGCAATTTTCCCTATATTTATTCCCATTTTTAAAGTAAATTAATATTATATACAGAAAATGTAGATATCATTAATTTACTATAAGCTTGAATTCAATAAAATAATCAAATTTATGTCCCTCAAATATAAAATTTTAAACACTATACAAATATATTCATATAACTAAATTCGTAAATCCTAATATACTAAAGTTTGGTTTATGATTAACAAAATGACAAATGACCATTTATATTTTTTTCAAATATTCACACAAACACACACATATATATATATATATATATATATATATATATATATATATATATATATATATATATATATATATTAGAAAAAAAAGATAAATGATATTTCATTCCATTTCAAACAAGATTATTATCATATATGTATTTGTATTCAAATTGAATATTAAAATGAAAAAAAAGTATATGGATATTCGAGATAACAGAAATTCACATGATAGAAACAGATAATACATCATGAATTAATCTAAATTAAATTGTTTGAAAAAAAAAGATTTATTCAAGAAACCCAAAATAAAAAGCAGTTGGAGTTAGAAAAGTTGTTCAACGTTCACAGAAAATGTTTGTCACAATTCCAATAAAAAGTGTTTAATTTTTCTTCAGTCAAAAGAACATTTCGATTGTAAGCCGACAAAAATCTCCGAGGCTTTTTGACGACATCAGTCACATCCTCATCTGTTCGTGTTCAAACGTCTGATTCCAAAAGTGACGAGAGAGAGGAAAAGTAAAAGTAATATTATCATGACTAATTGCACTATATTCCAAGTTTAACCAAAACAAACAAGTATGATATAACACTAGTTTTTCATTAGTAAATGGCACAAGAGTTTATGTTAGAGAAATACTCTAAGATAGGGTTAAAAAAATTTTATCACAAAAATAGATTTTAAGAAGGAAAATAACTAAATGATATTTTATTAAAAGTGTAAATATACATTTATATCTTTTTGATTAACTAATTTGGACTTATGGTTTAAAGTTATGAAGTGAGGTTTTGGAGGTGAGGTCTAAAATTAAAAAAAAATATTAAAAAAAAAATCAAAATAAAAAAAGATCTATTTTAGTCATTTTTTCTTTGAAATCTATTTTTATGACAAAAAAACTTTAAAAATATTTATTTGAGAAATTTGCCTTTTATGTTATAGATTACGTTCATAATTTTATTATCTTGCTCCAATAATAAAGAAAATATTTTGATTACATATGGTTTATTAATGGCCATTTTATACTCATGATTTCAAAATGATGCATATTTTAGATTTTCACACATATAAATAAAATGTATTAAATTTTATTATTAAATGCATAATTTTTGTGGCTATTTATTTCTCATATTTTTAAACCAATAAAAATTTAATAAATTTAATAAATTTTCTGAAATTTAAAATTAATCATTATTAGTTGTTAAAAATACATTGAAAATATATATATATATATATATCTTTCAAATAAATATTTTCTAAAATATGTTTTTTAGGAAAGGGAAGGAATTAGTAATTATTACGAGTATTTCTATCCTATTCTCAAATTAGAAACTACTACTTCATACAGTGATTAAAATTTTCATACAAATATTTATTTTTAAAAATACTTTTTAGAAAATTATATCTTATTTTCAGATACAGCTTATGGGTGTATTCAATCCAAAGTTTGAGGTGATTTGATTTTTAATGATTTCTTAGATAATTTCAATGAATTGGAGAGTTAAAGTGATTTTTGTTAAACCAATCTAGAATATCACCTAATACATGAGATTTAAATTATTATTTTTTAACTAACAAACTCCACCCAAAAACTCTAAGATCACTTGAAACTTTAAGATTCCACAACTTAAAATATTTTCAATATCAGTGAATTTCAAATTACTTTATGAAATGTCAAATTCAATAACAGTTGATTTAAATGAGTTTTTAAAATGCATGTTTAAACAACATTAGATTTACCATTTTAATACAAATCACTTCAAACTCTCAGTTGAATACACCCTCTAAAGACTATTCTTACTATTATTTATGTAGGAGATAGAAAAATGAACGTTTTCCACAATAGCTATTTATGTATGAGGTAGCAAAATGACTATTGAGAGTTTGCCCTAGCCGTAAGACTTCTCAGACCCAGATATCGAGGTAGCTTCGACGGTTCTGCATCATGACATGGCGGCTCGCTGGCGTAGAGCATGTGTCTCTTCCTTTTTTCTTCTTCTCAATCTCTATTTTTTCTTGGTTACTCTATTCGTTTTCTCTCACTTAGTCAGGCTGCATTGTCGTCATGTTTGGTACATCTCCAGACATATGCATGTGATTTCACCGGATCTGCTCTATTCTTCGGTGAATCTTGTAATGCTCGCTCAAGCTTCACTCTTGTTCACCGAGTCATCTCCACCGGGTCTTTGTGTGTCTCGGCCGTCACGCTTCTCAACACCAACAACTGTCGAATCTGCGAGTCTTTTGGCCGGGTTTACTCAGTATGTGTGTGAGTGCACTAGAGATGTTTAGTTCTTCTCTGCTTCCACTCCGTCACCTCTACTATGTATCTCCTTTCATCTTGTTCGATCACTCTCGAATGACGAGTCACCTCTCTGATGTGCTGCATAGTTGATATGTTGTATTTTTGACACATTGTATATAAGTTTTATCACTTGTTTTCATGGTTTTGTCAAGTCTTTCTAGTACATTTCGGGTCATTTCAGGTCCGAAGTAGGTATGGAGGTCAATTAAGAAATATATGAAGAAAAGAGTCAGAATTAGTGCTTCCCGCGCAAAAACTGAACAGAGCAACCTGATGGGTGCTCCCGAAGCAGAATAACCTCTAGACTGCTCTCGATATTTAAGGAAACCAAGATATTGTTTTGGGATTTGCCTTCGTTTTCCTATCTTTTTGATCCCACCCGCCAAAGCCTCCATATATACTCTTTTCATTTTTCCTTTAACCCGCACCTCAGTTTTTAAGCAAGAAATACTTCGAGAGCTTTTGTTTTTACTTGGCGATTTGTTACTTGTAAGGGAGACAACTTCATCTCTCTCTCACCTTCAAGAAGATCATTCTGAACCCTCTTTTTATAATTATTAATCGCATGCAGTATTAATCAGAATCAATGTCTATGTTCTCTTGTGTTATGGCTGAGTAGTCGGCTAGCTTAGTCTAGAGTTTTAGGGTGTCGGATCCGTGAGATAAACATAGATAAGTATAATTCGATTGTTTTCATTCATAATTGTTCTTATTGCTTGCATTGAATTGATCACTTGATGCAGGAACACATGCTTGATCTATTCATTAACCGTGAGATAGGTTGCTAGATCGGTTATGAATGAGCATTGCATCCCTAGTCAGCGAAAGTAGATTTTAGCGTGTTATGTGAACTAATCAGATCTGATAATTAATGTTTATTATCGAGTCTAAATCCAAACGAGAGTTTAGGTGTTTAGATCGATTGATAAAAGGTGAAATGCCATGAGAGTGGGTTGAACTACTTCGCGTGTTTCGAGTTCTAGATTAGGGCTTCATAGAACTTGAATAATTGTTTTGCTCACAAGTGTTTGACACCCGACAAATGACTCTAGTCTAGCGCTCTTAGTCATCTGAAAACCTTCAAACCAAAAATGTTACTTGTTCTTTACGATTTCTTAGTTTTGGATCTTTGATTGTTTAAGCTTGATATTGATCCCAATAAAAGTAAAGTGTAAACTGGTCCTCTGAAATTGAATCGAAACATATTACAACAACATTGTTAATTTGACAATAGCAAAGATCCAATTTTTGTGTATCAAGTTTTAGCGCCGTTGCGACATGAACCAGCTTTTTACCTTTATTTTTCAGTTATATATTTAGTTTAAAACCTCTAACTTGCTATATCCTATTTGTTGCAGCTATTTTTCCAGGTGCATAACCAGTAGACATACTCCGAGAAATGGACAAGGAAAAAGGTTACACTTAGCAACTATGAGCTAGCAAGGTTAGAAAAAACAAACCGTCAACAACCAAGACCGACTAACGCCACAATAGGTGACTATGACAATCCAGAGCAACTCACTCTTACGATGCAACAAATGCAGAAACAAATGCAGCAGATGCAACAAACCATTCATGCACAACAACAAGCTGCACAACATCAACAGTAGGAGCAAGATGCTCCAATCGGGAAGAGAAACCTTTCGTGTAAGTTCTCTACTACGCGCTTTGATATCACTCCACCACCCGACACTCGGAAATACTATGAGATCAAGCCTGCTTTGATCACTCTTGTGCAGATAAAGATGTTCAATGGTCTCCCGACAGAAATTCCAATGGAACATATTGAGAGCTTTGAAAAAGTCTGCAGCTTTACTCGCGTGAATGGAGTACCACTAGACTACATCAAGTGCACACTATTTCTATTCTCTATTGATGGAAAGACTGCACAGTGGTTAAATTCTCTCCCTACCGGATCTCTTACTTTGTGGGAACAGGTCCGATCAGCACTCCTAAGTCATTTCTACAAGAAGGCTAAGACAGCCTCCTTAATGAACAAGATATCTTCTTTCAAGCATCTCACTGATGAGGCTTTTTGCGACGCATGGGAGCGCTTCAATGACTACCGCTTAAAATGCCCCCATCATAGGTTTAGGCATTTTTTATGATAGAGTTGACTGAAGTTTTGGTATGCTCTCAATTCCGCGAGCAATGGAGATTTCATGACCCAAGCAACTGAAGGAGCATTTGAGATGATAGAGAACATGCAGATAGATCTTCCAAAATAGGAGACTGAACGCTCTAAAAAGGTGAACAATATTGATACTCATAAGATAGAAGACTTGCCAGCCAAGGTTGATCAACTGCTCAAGAACAACAAAGGTCAAGTTTTTGTCATGGAGGAAGCTATTCCTGAGCAATGCACTCATGACGCTGAATCAGAGACAAAAACACCAGAAGAGGATCAACAAGAGGTTAGCTACATCAATGGTCAAGGATGTTAGTTCAAGAATTACCACCCGAACCCCAACGTTAAGAACAACCAACATATGTTTTCTTACAAGAACAACAATGCAGAAAATCCTACCGATAAAACGCAAAACAACCAGGCACACGAAACGAGTTATCAGAAAGGTTACCCCCAGAATTATCAGGAAAAAAACTATATCTTTAGCCAGACACAGAACCAGTATCAGAATCAGAAACATCAGAACAACACGCAGGCTGCTCCAGCTACCGCGAGCAGTCCACAAGATGAGTTGAAGGGTTTGGGTATGTTGATGCAACAGCTGTTGCAAGGTCAGCAGATTCAGGGCAAGGCGTTTAATCAGGTAAACACACACATCAACACAAGGATGGACAACATGTTCACTGAGCTAAACTCCAAGTACGATGTTGTTGCGAGTCACGTAAGAAAGATGGACGTTCATATTGCTCAAACAGCCGAGAGTATCAAAAGGCAGCAAGGGACGCTTCTTGGGAAAGCCGATAAAATCCTAAGGATTGCAATGCAGTTGAGCTGAGAAGTGGAAGACAACTCGCAAAGCCTGTTCCTAAAAAGTTCACTACGGCAGAGAAGGGAAACATAAAGAGTCAGAGCAACCTATACCTGAGGATGCTCCTGAAGAAGAAGAAGTTGATGCATAATAGCCTGTTGAAACTGATAATGTCGTTCCTACAGCACCCACTGAAACCGTTCATGTTTGAGTTTACACACCTAAGGTGCCATACCCTATTCCAGCAAAGAAATCTCAAAAGGATCGCGAGGAAGATGAAGTGCAAGAAGACTCTTGAGGACTGGACAATCAAGTTACCCTTGATCGATGTGATTCATATGATATCTTCTATGCGCAGTTTGATGAAGGTATTGGTCTCAGGGAAGATATCAGGAGACAGCGATGTCATGATTGTTTCCAAGGAATGTAGTTCAGTACTCTAGAAAAAAAAGTGGTCAAGAGGCTGGGTGATCCCGGAAAATATGTCCTCTTAATCCAGATTGGGAAAATTATATTTGAATTCTTTTCTGTGGGATCTTGGCTCAAGTGTAAACCTCATACCTTACTTTGTGGCAAAGAGTTTGGGTTTCACATACTTCAAACCGAACAGGATTTCCTTGGTGCTTGCATACAGATCAGCAAGCTCCCGATAGGTATTCTCAAAGATTTACATGTCCAGATTGGAAACACCATGGTTCCAAATGATTTTGTGGTTCGGGAAATTGATGAAGAGCCAAAATACCTGCTCATTTTCGGCCATCCTTTTCTAAGCACAGTTGGTGCAATCATTGATGTAAGAAACGGGAGGATCAATCTCCAGTTGGGATAGATCATGATGAAGTTTGAGATGTATAAGCTGCTTAAGAAACCGATGTTGGACGGATAGACTTTCACAGTGGATGGAACATTAGTACCTAGAGAAGGAATGATAGATGAAATCTTAGCGGATGATCCATTGGAAGTTGCCTTAATCAGAGCCGAAGCTGAGCATAATGTTTTCAATGTAGACGCCGATGGGTATGCAGAGATTCTTGACTCTAGGAAATGCATGGAGAAGATGGTCGCTTACTTGAGTCTAGGGGAGAAGAGCGATAATGTTAAACCAGTTGGAGCGACTGCTTCGAAACGAGCAAACACTTCAGTAAAAATGCTCGACGATTCATGGAGAGAGTTCAAGGCTCCAAAGATTGAACTCAAGTCCCTACCCACAGGACTCACGTATGCGTTTCTTGGAACCAATTCCACATACCATGTTATTGTCAACTCTGAACTTAATAATGTGGAAACTGCTAAACTTTTGTGTGAGCTGAGGAAATATTGCAAGGCAGTAGGATATTCACTAGCTGATATTCATGGTATTTCACCTAAATTTTGCATGCATAGAATATATCTAGAAGATGGAATCGATGACTTCTGTAGAGAATAAGAAGAGGTTAAACCTGAATCTAAAGATGTTGTAAAGAAAGAGATAATTAAACTTCTAGAGGGTAATGTAAACTAGGACTATAACTGGCTATTGCATGTGCATTGATTTCCGAAAATTAATGCTGCAACTTTCAAGGATCACTTTCCACTTGCATTCATTTATCAAATGCTTGAAATATTGGCTAATCACCCGTATTATTGTTTTTTAGATGGTTACTCAAGTTTCTTTCAGATACCCATTCATCCAGACGATCAGGAAAAGACGACGTTTACATGTCCTTATGGCACATTCACCTTGGGGAGAATGGCATTCAGCCTGTGTAATGCTCCATCGACATTCCAGCATTGCATGATGTCTATCTTTACTGATTTGGTTGAGGATATAATGGAATTTTTCATCGATGATTTCAGTTTCTATGAAAGCTCTTTTTTTCTGTTTCTCTCTCAAATTTATGCAGGGTGTTGCAGCAATGTGAAGAGAAACACTTGGCGCTCAACTGGGAAAAGTGCCACTTCATGGTAAGGGATGGAATCGTGCTCTTTCACAAGATCTCAGAGAAAGAGGATCGAGGTAGAAAAGGCAAAGATTGAGGTGATTATGACTTTGCAGCCACCAAATTCACTCAAGGGAATCAGAAGTTTCCTGGGACATGCTCGTTTTTACCGGAGGTTCATCAAAGACTTCTCAAAAATCGCAAGACCACTTACTAGACTGCTCTGCAAGGAGACCAAGTTTGAGTTCAATAACGATTGTTTGGCTGCGTTCCACACAATCACAGGAGCCCTCATGAATGCACCGATTATGAAACCTCTAGATTGGGATATTGCATTGAGGATCATGATTGATGCAAGTGATATCGTAGTTGGGTGTAGTGTTGGGTCAGAGAAAAGACAAGAAGCTGCATGTGATCAACTATGGGAGCAGGACCCCAGATGAAGCATAGTGTCATTACGCCACAACTGAGAAAGAGCTGTTGGCAATTGTCTTTGCCTTTGAGAAATTCAGTTCTTCTTTGGTAGGTTCTAAGGTGGTAGTACACACTTATCACACAGCTTTGAGATACATGTTGACAAAGAATGATTCTAAGCCGCAGTTGTGACTATGGATTCTCCTGCTCTAGGAATTCGACTTTGATATCAAGGACAAGCAAGGGATCGAGAATGGAGTTGCAGATTACCTGTCCAGGATGAAGGTCAATGAGGAAACATCTCATGACGATAGTCTTCCAATAGAGCATGTTTACTCGATCGATTTAGGAAGCATAGTGTTGGGGTTAAAAATGGTAATCTCAAAATCAAACATCACATATCTTAAGGAAAACCTTCTTGGAATAATTTCAGGATAGGTCCTAAGTAAGAAACCCCGGAGCAAAGGCCGTGTTGGAAACACGAACTATGGCAAGTTGGATCAACCAACCCGACTCGCCCGATGGCGAGCTGGATGCACCACATCCAACTCGTCATCAGGCAAGTTGGATCGACCATTCCAACTCACCATCAGGCAAGTTGGATCAGACAATCTGGATCAGCCATGTCGAACCAGTGCCTCTTTGAACCTCGATCACACTTGTTTCGTCTCGATTGAAGTTATTGTTGGAACTTTAAAATAAAAATAAAAAAGCAAAGACTCGTTTTCTCGTATGAACTCAATTTGATCGTATAAAACGGTAACGGCTGACTTAACACCAAAATTTCCTAAACTATACGAGTAATTTGAATTACTTGTGAAACTAACTTCGTGCCAAAGGTTTATTCTTAGAGAAATCGTACAAACGCTTAAAGTCAAAGGGCCCAAAACGACCCAAAACGCGACTAAGAGCCCACTTACGATTTCAGACAAAATTGAGCCCAAAGTAACCATGACGGTCTATCCATTATTTGCAGGAAGTGACAAATGTCAAGTTTTAACAGATAAATAGGAAGATCGGGAAAAATGGAATATTTCCGCGAAGCGATAAACTCGACCTAGGGGCAAAAAACGAAAGGACGACCGACCTAGAAGGCCTATATAAGGGAAACTAAAGCAAGAAGCGCTGGGATCCAAAGATTGAGAATTAGAGAATTCTTGTTAGCTGAGAAGAACTTAAAACTTAGGTGGCCAGACTACCAAGGTTATACTTAGAATGTTTTTCCGCTTTTGTTCTACGATTCTCTTTGTTAGCAATTCTCTATTCATCTTGTTTTCGGTGAAATCTTGTAAGCTCTGTTATCATCAATCTATAAAACGCATCCGCGCAACTTACCATCGATATTATGCTATCTTTGTCTTTTTCGTATTCATTTGCTTACGCAGATAATCTGAATCATCTAGGAAAATTAGGGTTTCCTGTCTTTCCTTATTTTATGGAAATGGACAGTGCGAATTTCGGTTCCCACAGTTTAGCGCTAGAAGGAGGAGGGATCAGATTCTCTAACTCAAAGATCACCGAACGATAAAGAAACAATTTTCCTAACCTAACGGGCAGTGACGTCATCTCCTTCAAGGAAAGAGCAACGGCCGATCAGGCCAAACCTCGTAACGATCTCCTTGTCATCGAGTTGGTGATCCAGAATATTGATGTTGCAAGGATATTATTCGACACTGGAAGCTCGACTGATATCATCTTCAACACCCTAGAGAGAATGGAAATCAATCTATCCAAAATCATTGAAAACCCAAGCCCGCTTGTATGACTCTCAGGGGAAGCTACTATGACTCTTGGGACAATTAACCTCACGATTAAGGCCGGGAGCATAACAAAAGTTGCGGAATTTCTAGTCATTAATAGACCCACATCGTACAACGCGACCATGGTAACTCTATGGATAAACTTGATGCAAGAAGTTCCATCGACTTACCACATGTGCCTTAAGTTTCCAGCTCCTCAGTGAATATAAACAATCTGGGGAGATCATAAGGTTTCGCTGCACAGTTAAAACGGAAAAAAAATCGTCAACAGAAAATTCTCCTAGCAGGAAAAAGAAATCGTCTTTCGTAGAAAACGCCCTGGAACAAGATGAAACAGAAATGTTCTGGCAATTACGAAAGTTCGAAGCTCTGGAAGAAAAACTTGCACCGACATGCGAGTTGGTTGTCTCGGTATGCCTTGACGAGGCTTTCCTGGAACGTTGTGTCAAAATCGGTTCTAACCTCTAAGAGACTCTCAAAACAGAGCTTGTTGCCTGCTTAAAAAAGAACCTTTACACATTCGCCTGGGCCGTAGAAGACATGCCAGGGATTGAGATCAACGTAACATGTCATGAACTCAACGTCGATCCGCCTTTTAAACCCATCAAACCAAAAAAATTCTCAAGGTCAGACCAATTACGGAGGTCAGATACCCAGACTAGCTCGCTAACCCCGTTGTCGTCAAAAAGAAAAACGGAAAGTGGCGACTCTGAGTCGATTTTACCGATCTCAATAAAGCTTGTCTTAAAGACAAATTTCCACTGCAACACATCGAGCATCTAGTAGAAGCAACTGACACAAATAAGCTCATGTCTTTCTTGGATGCCTTCTCGGGTTATAATAACATCATGATGAATCCAGACGATCGTGAGAAAACTGCGTTCATCAAATATCTCCGCACATATTGGTATAGAGTAATGCCATTCGGTCTGAAAAACGCAGGAGTCACCTACAAACGACTCGTTAACCGTATGTTTTCCGAACAACTAGGAAAAACTATGGAGGTTTACATTGATGATATGTTCGTTAAATCACACGAGGAAAAAGACCATGTCGTCCATTTACAGGAATGCTTTGAGAGATTGAACCTGCATAACACTAAGCTAAACCCAGAAAAATGCAGATTTATGTCGCATTCGGGGAATTCCTCGGATATCTCATTACATATCGAATGATTAAAGCGAACCCAAAAAAATCAATGCATTGACCGAAATGGCCTCCCAAAGAACGAAGTGCAGAGATTAACCGGAAGAGTTGCAACATTCAACTGTTTCATATCCCGATCAACTGATAAGTGTCACCTTTTACGACACTTTCAAAGGGAACAAAAAAATCGAGTGGACTGAAGAATGCGAGAAAGTTTTTAAACAGTTAAAACATTACTTGACCACTCCTCCAGTTCTCGCCAAACCAATGGAAGGAGAAACATTATTCATGTATATCGCGGTGTCAGCGACAGCCGTAAGTGGCTTCCTCATCAGAGAAGAACGCGGAGAGCAAAAACCAATTTTTATGTAAGTAAAACTTTGTTAGACACCAAAAAACGATACCCGCTAATGGAAAAATTAACACTTGCAGTAGTAATGGCGGCCCGGAAATTGAGACCATAATTCCAGTCACACGCAATCGTATCCTCAACAAATTCTCGCTTTGAACATTTCTACATAGCCCAGTAAATCAGGAAGATTAGCAAAATGGGCAGTTGAACTAAGCAAATATGACATTGAGATCGGACGAGAACGAGTGCCAAGTCGCAAGTCCTTGCTGATTTCTTGGTCGAACTTCCAATGGAGGGTGCATTAAACCAACAAAAAAATTCGACATGGGATCTCCACGTCGATGGATCCTCATCCAAACAAGGATCAGGAATCGGAATTTGGCTAACTTCACAAACCGGAGAAGTGTTGGAACAATCCCTTCGTTTGGTCTTTCACACCTCAAACAATGAATATGAATGCGAAGCACTTATTGCCGGATTACGATTAGCTCTCGGGCATAAAATACACAATGTCCACACCAACTATGATTCCCAACTTGTTGTGAACCAGGTCAGCGGTGATTAAGAAGCTAGGAATGAAAGAATGGACTCGTACCTGAAACTTGTTTGAGATCTTGACCAAGACTTCAACCAATTCGCACTCACGCGGATCCCCGCACGGAAAACAAGTCGGCTGATGCTTTGGCGGCCCTGGAATCAAGCTCTGATCCAGGAATTAGACGAGTAATCCCCGTAGAATTTATCGAACATCCAAGCATCGGACCACCGGTCATTGTAAACTTAATCAATCCCCAGGATGACGATATCGACAAACTCAACAACCAACCTGAAGAAAACATAGAACGATCCGAATACGGCTGTGACAAACCATGGTGGAAACAATCCGAGCGTACATCCCCGACGGAACCTTCCTACAGAAAAATGAGCAGCCCGGGAAATCAAAAGCCAGGTCGCACGGTTCATCTTAATGGATGGAGAGGTCTACAAATGGAGAGTCTATGGACTGCTCATGACATGTGTAGAAGGGGAAAAAGCTCGAAAGGTCATGGAAGAAGTCCAGTCAGGATCTTTCATAAATCACTCTTGCGGAAGATCCCTCGCAATTAAGATAAAATGCCACGATCACTATTCGCCAAGAATGGTTCAGGATTCCGAGAAACTCTCGCGAAAATGCGAGAAATGCCAGAGACATGCACCAACAATCTGCAGACCGCGGAGGTCCTCTCTTCCATTTCGTCGCCCTATCCCTTCATGCAGTGGTCAATGGATATCTTTGGTCCCTTGCATAACTCGAAGAAAAAATGGTTTCTGCTATTCCTAACAGACTTTTTCTCAAAATGGGTGGAAGCAGAATATTACGCAAGCATTAAAGACGCTCAAGTCAAAAGCGTTGTCTAGAAAAATATCATATGCAGACATGGAGTCCCGTATGAGATCGTAACGGACAACGGATCTCAGTTTATTTTAACTAGATTTGAGGTGTTTTCCAAAACATTGAAGATACAATTGACCAAATCAACTCCCAGATATTCGCAAGGAAACAGCCAAGCCAAAACCGTCAACAAAACTTTCCTAGACGGCCTCAAGAAACGTTTAGATGCCAAAAAAGGTCGTTGGGCAAAGGAACTTGAAGGAGTCCTTTTGTCCCATCGAACCACACCAAGACGGGAAATGGGAGAAACTCCTTTTGACCTTGTCTATGGGACAAAATGCATGATCCCAGCCGAAGTCGAATTTCCCAGAGTACGAAGGAGGATGCTTCCCAAACGGGAAAACCTTAACAGCTCGATGTTATTGGACGATATCGACCTCATCAACGAGCGCGGGGATCAAGCACTCATACGAATCCAAAATTACCAATAAGCTGCCGCGAAATA
Source organism: Moricandia moricandioides (assembly GCA_905132885.1). NCBI lineage: Eukaryota > Viridiplantae > Streptophyta > Magnoliopsida > Brassicales > Brassicaceae > Moricandia > Moricandia moricandioides. The sequence goes on from CAJHQQ010001915.1 coordinate 62,254, forward strand.
CTACAACTCAAACATTTGATAATGTAGGTTCAGAGAAGGCGATCTAGTTCTACGCAAAGTTTTCCAAAACGTAAGAACCAGCGATCGTACTCGTACAACGCTTCCAGCCCACAAACATTTTATCGCAAAATGAGGCATAAGAAAAACTCAACCTTCGACATAGCAAGATGTTGCCAACTATCGAGGAACTGTTTTTCGATAAAACTTTCCAAACGGAACCCTCATCTCAAAAACACCTTCTCAAAAACGTAGCCTTCGCGAAGACTCAGAAATGGTAATATCTATCTATATGTTTGTTTCTGATCAGAACAAACTCTCAACATCCTAAACAAACTAAGCCATCTTGTAGACATAGCTCTCACACATCCGTCACAAGGATAATAGCGCAATAAAAGAAATCCAAAATTTTTGTCAGCATTTCCAGAAGACTTAAAAAATTTCTTCGGAGAACCTATCACAAAATTTAAATCTATTCAAAATCAGGTTAAAATCAAGAATGGTAACACGGAAGCCGATTAGTCATCGCAAACCTAAAACCGAGAGTAAACCTAGGTCTTTCCCTAAACCCAACACACTGGTCTCTAACATCTCTAGTCATAGTATAAAATCAGTACAAGATCCCAAGATATTTCTCTTTTCTAATATTTGGATGCCCACATAAATCTCACAAAGTCAAGTTTTGCAAAAACCCTCGAAATGGACCACGAATATAACAATTCGCTCATGGGTCAGATAAGAGATGACAACTCGTAGTCTCTTTCTTCACTCCCACAAGTACTCATACGCTCTTAAAATGCAAAATGAAATTAATTTAAAGCCGCAAAGCGGTGGGGATTCAAAGTCATAGTCGGCCAGTCCCAAAATAAAAATACGACCACACGTGGCCGGAACAAACATAACCATAACATAAAAATGACAAAAATCTTGAACAAGACTACAACCTCACTCATCCTCCAAACACGGGACCTCATCTTCACCCATCACCTTGTCCAAATCTGGGGCCGCGCCGCCTCCACCTTCTTCGACCATGAGATCTTGCTTGTTCGGGTTATTCGTGCACGACGAAATAGTACATTCGGACTTCAGGTCAGCAAGGGTCAGATCACCCTCCACATCCGCTAACTCCTCTTTACAAATGGAGAACTTAGCCTCCTCGGCCCGTGGAGATGGGGGTACTTAGCCCTGAAATAACCGAATCTCTTACATCCCCTCTTCGATGGACGCCAGAGCCAGGTCTCGATTGCAAACCATCACCAGGGAGTCAAGGGAATTGGATATCCTTGTAAAATGAGCCGGAAACTCGGTACGAAGAGCATCTTTAAACTTTTCATCCCAAAACTCGTTAACCCTGCTTCACTCTGAAGCTGTCACTGAAGTCGACGCTCCTCTGAAGCCTTAGTCTTTCTGGCCTGTTTAGCCTTAACCAAAGAACTAACATTCTTCCCAAGACCGCACTCGAGCTCACCAATCCGAACCTCAAACTGAGACCTTTCAAGAGAATGAGAGTCCTTGATAACTTTTAACCTCGCCTCGAGCTGTGATGACTTATCCCGCGACTACGCTAACTCTTTTGTAAGATGTTCGACCTCTGATCCGCAATCATTGATCATCCCATCGATCAAAGACACAAACTGCGAAAACAAGATTGCGATCAGAAAACGACCAACGTACTCACAAAGAAACACTCTTGAAACAAACCTTGGCACGATGTTGTGCCATCAGACCCGAACCGAACGCTCCTGATGACAAAGGACCAGCCTCGACACCCTTGGTGCATCTCCTCTTCTTAGTCGCGTCGAGATTAGCGCATAGTCTTTGAGACCCCTCAAAGCAGTAGTCGGAGCGGCTATGGGAGCGTGCAGTCCCAAAACAATCTCTCTCTTGGTAGGAGGAGGAGGCATCGACTTACGAGCTGGGTCGGATTACGCGACAGTAATTGGAGTTGTAGACAAACCCGACGTTTGGGATACGGCCTCAAAGATGGGTACAACCGTAATGGTCGCCCCTTCATCAGAAGTAGCGTGGTGCAGGGGCGCTTCCTCGACTAGGGAAGCCAAGGCGTCAGCCGGAGTAGTGAGATTCAGTGGGACAACATGCGTTTTTATGACCACTGTTATTGCAATCCGTCTCATCCTGAAAGGAGAGGAACTCCTCAAAATGAGCCGTAATGGTTCCGGAAACAGGAGAGTCCTACATGCTCGCATGAAGGGCCTTTCTTGTCTCAGCATCACAACTTTTCGGACTGCTACAAGAAGAAGACATCTTTGCGGAAGGATGTTTTAAGAAAGAAGGCATAGAAAAAACTTAGAAAGTTGAGAAGGTATGAAGTGAATGATGGAAGGGTGTCCAATACTTATAAGAAAGTAAGAGTGAGATACTTCTCTACATTAAAATAATCGACAAAAGTATTTCGGGGAAAGTCATTCCTGGTCATAGATTCTGATTAACAACATCACTCGCTCGTAAGAATCGCGCCCGAAGCTTACGAGCTGGGGAGCTAACTGTTGGGGTCAAAAATAGTAATCTCGAAATTAACGTCTAGGATCACATCTCTTAAGGAAAACCTTCTTGGAATAATTTTAGGAAAGGTCCTAATTAAGAAATTCCGGAACAACGGCAGCGTCGGAAACACAAACAATGCCAAGTTGGATCAACCAATATGACTCGCCCGATGGTGAGCTGGATGCACCACATCCAACTCGCCATCAGGAGAGTTAGATCAGCCAATCTGGATCAGCCCTGTAAATCCAGTGCCTCTTTTAACATCGATCACACTTGTTTCGTCTCGATTGAAGTTACCGTTGTAACTTAACGATAAAAACCGCAAAGAGTCATTTTCGTATTAACTCATATTGTTCGTATAAAACGGTGACAGTTGACTTAACAAAAAAGATTCCTAAACTATACGAGTAATTTGAATTACTTGTGAAACTAACATCATACCAAAGGTTTTTTCTCGGAGAAATCATAAATAAAGCTTAAAGTCAAGAAATGGCCTGAAACGGCCTAAAACGCGGCTAAGAACCCACTTACGATTTTGGACGAAATTGAGCCCAAGGTCACTATAACAGTCTATCCATTATTCACAGGAAGAGATAAATTTCAAATTTCAACAGATAAATCGGAAGATCAGGAAAATGGAATATTTCCGCAAAGCGATAAACTCGACCTAGGGGCAAAAAAGGAAAGGACGACCGACCTAGAAGTCATATATAAGGGAAACTAAAGCAAGAAGCAGTGGGATCCAGAGATTGAGACTTAGAGAATTCTTGTTAGCTTAGAAAAACTTAGAACTTAGGTGGCCGGACTAGCAAGGTTATACTTAGAACGTTTTTCCGCTTACGTTATACGATTCTCTTTGTTAACAGTTCTCTATTCATCTTGTTTTCGGTAAAATCTTGTAAGCTCTGTTCTCATCAATCAATAAAATGCATCCGCGCAACTTACCATCAATATTATGTTGTCTTTGTCGTTTTCGTATTCGTGTATTTACGCGGATCCTCTAGGAAATTTAGGGTTTCCTAACTTTCCTTATTTTACGAAAATAGATAGTGCGAATTTCGGGTCCCACACATAGCTGCACAGCCAATCCGCGCAGGCTGCTCTAGCAATCAAGAACACTTTGTTGATGAGATAAAAAATAGGTACCTGAACCTTCTATGGTTTGCTGAGATCGCGAACTACTTAACTGCTTATAAAAAAAAACAATGAAGTTTACTGGTAATGAGATGAGGAAGTTCTTAAAGGTTGCTAAACACTACTTTTGGGATAAACCATACTTGTACCGACATTGTAAAGATGGAGTATTCAGAAAGTGTGTAGCTGAAACCAAAATTCTAGGGATCCTTTATCACTGCCACGACTCTTCTTATGCAGGCCATTACACAACTTTCAAGACTGTCTCTGTTAGATACTTCAAGCTGGTTTTTGGTGGCCAACGATGTTTCTGGACGCTTGATACGTGCTCAAATTACCCTAGAGCTACTGATTACACTCTCAAATAAGAGGTTCAGTTGTAGTACTTCAAATCCATAGAGAGTAGGACACACAATAGATTTGATAATCAACTTAGTTATGCTAGGCAATTAAATAAACTTTAAGAACTAGTAAATCATGAATGAGTTGGTTGTAAGCAATTAAGGAAAATAGCTAGATCTTGGGTTTTCAAGTATTGAATTAGAATGGATAGAAGCCAAGGTGTTTTCAATCATAGAACACAAATTTAATAAGTAAAGATATCAAATTATATATGTTCATGGCTAAGCTCATAATCCAAAAACTCTCGTGTGTGAATTCGAAATGACCGTCGATCGATGGTATGCAAACATCATCGATCTATGGCTTTTTTAGTCTAGCATTAAACGATTAGATTCAATAAGTTCACTTAGAATTACTAAACTAATCTCTCGATTATCCCTAGCAACTTAAGCTCAAGAGGGTTAATTCCGGTAACGATCCTATTCTCGCAAATATCAATTATCCTAATATCAAGGTTCTAGTTAGCTACTCAAAAACACAAGCAATAAGCACAATACTGATGATAGATCTAATAATCACTCTAGCAGTTCTATTTCTTGGTTAATCCGTCAAAACCATTAATAAACCTTAAATCTAGCAAGAGAGCTACTACGACATAGCTAAACAGAAGAAAATCATAAACATAAAATAATGCATATAATAATAAGGATAAAAAATTGGGTTCCAGTACCCAGCTTGAAAGAAATCTTGATCTTCTCCCCCAAAACTACTATATTTGCTATGAAAATCTCTAAACTTGTAAAAGAGTCTTTTTGTATAAAACACAAGCAAAGATAATATAAATTAGGTAAAACTCGTCCAGGGGCGATCTTGTAAAATTTATATGACTTGGGCTTCAAGTCGGGTATTTTGTGAATTGGGCTACTGTGTGCGACCGTCGATCGCGACAAGGGTGTGTCGTCAATCGATGCAATTCGCTGTATCAACTCGTACATTGCTGATCTTGACCAGCTACAGGTTCCTCTCTCTTTGAGCTCCAGAAAACGTTATAATCTCTATAATGCTCCAAAATGCACCTTGAGCTGAAAATACTCTAAGACACATCCTACACACACATAACATACTCTAAATAGAGCCTAGAACATGGTCTAAAAGTGGTAAATATTAGGACCTATCAACTCTTCTAGACTTAACCTTTTGCTTGTCCTCAAGTAAAACAAGGGCAAACCTGTGGAAGAGTTTTGAAACACAGGGACTCAAAAAATCTCTAGCTCATCATTTTCACCTTTACTATCACAACCACATCAAACAAGTGTCAATCTTAGAGAATTTGTATATGCATTATCCTAGTATAGCAACAAAATTTATTATACTAACAACTTAGCGGATACTAGTCTAAGTCATCCTTCTACTAACCTCATTTCTTGTATAAAATAAAAGTGCAGCCTTTACCTTTGGAGTATTGATCAAAGGGCACATAGACTCTTACCCTTGCAAGTATCTGGACAAACAGGTAGTCTTTTCTTATCCCTTTCTTTCCTCTTTCTCTCTTCTCTGAATCTCTTTATATTCTTTTTATAAGTCCAACGAATCAATGATTATGATACAGTCTATCTTGTTCACCATTGTTTTTTATTTTCTCTCTTCTTTTGTATTTTTGACAAGGTATGGGCGAATAATGGGATCACAAGTAATTTACCTATCCCTTGCTTCCACTATGTATGACCATTCATTTCTGAATTAGAATAATGGGGTTACCGGTAATTTACCTACCTCTCTGCATCTTCCAAAAAATCATCTCAATATTTTATATATATGTAGATGCCGAAGAGAGAGTGAGAAGAGAATCAGAAGCACGCTAAATTTTACCTTCCGAACTTGCAAGAGGAATTCGATCCAATGTATGCCAAACCCCAAAGCAAGCAAATAAGTCAGTATTAGGTTGGAGGTTAGCTTCGGTTCCTTCAAACTTTCTAAGAAAGTGTGATATAGTGGTAGGATGATCTATTTTGGTATATTTAGTACTCTCTACAATCAACAAATCTAGAATGGTGCTATAAAATGGTTAGATAATAAGTAAAAATTTAAACTGATCATAATCCTTTTATTGACTCAATAAATCTCAATAAACACATAAGAATACAACTCAAAATAGAAAACAATATCAGTAAACTCCCCCCCCCCCCAAGACTTAAATAACATTGTCTCCAGTGTTATCCCGTGTCGGTTACGTGGGAAAATTAATTCATAAGTAAAAGTTCAAGAAATAAATCTATACCAGCATCTGTAATGAGTGTCGACCGATGGTAATGGGTGTCGCCTGATGGGATCGGTATCAACCGATGGTTGTGCTTCGTCGTCGACCGATGATGGTTCTCAACCTTCTTGTTATTTTTTTTCACTGCAAATAAAAAAAAATGAACATTAGTAAAATTTTGAAAATAAAATGAATTGGAAACATACATAATAGTGGGTTTTCTCCCACTCAGCTCTTAGTTGTAGTATTTTTCTTGACGTTTAGCACTGTATGGACTAAGGTGGGTGTAGAGTATCACTTTTTGGAAAACAAGTGTCCACATCTTCTTTGCTCATCTGAAACCAGGTACCAGCGAAGTTTCTAATGCCTTCTTCCCCTCAGGTTCTTTGGTTGTCCATGTTCTCTTTGGTGATCTCAATTTGACTCATTATCTCCTAAAGGTTGTCAATACGTTTGTGTAAGAAGCCAATTTTGCTATATGTGGGTATGGATATGTAATCGAATCTCCTGGAGATGTCTTATATTATCATGTCTTGAGCTGCATAACTCCATCAAGTCTATCTTCTAAAATTTTCTCAGTTAGCAGCCTTTGTCTAATCAGTCCGCATGAAGCGTCGATCCATGGTCGAGCTCGTCCGTCGATCGATGGTGCTTCGTCTGCTCCATTCGCGTGTTGTCTGTGAATCATCTGATGAGTATAGTTCGTCTTTTGCTTCATCTCCTCCATTCATTTGGTTAACAAGCTAATATTGTTGTTGAATTGGTAATAGATATCATCAATCCTCTTGTAATAGTCATCCATCAACATCTCCTAGGCTTTGTAGCTTCCTGGTACCATTTCATCTACTTATGCTCTGTTGTAGGTTTCTGTTTCTGGCATGGTCCTATCAAATTCTCTGCATACTCTGGGAAATAAAGATGAGTGTGTCCACTGATGGCTGCGTTCTGAAGAATATCTCTAAAGACTTCCTTGGACACATTGATGATTTTGCCATCTACGTGTACGGCTCGCACATTGTTGTCTTCATCTCTATAAAATCCATACTCATCTCTGGTTTCCCAAAGAATATTTTCCTAGCTGGATCCTTATAAGATTTGTACACTTTGGCAGCAGTAGCGTCGATCGGTGGTAAGGGACCACCATCGATCAATGGCGCGATCCAGGTTTCATTTGATCCTCTGAAATTCCTAGATTTCTCTATTGCAAGAGGAGGGTACTCAATTGCTTCTTCTTCAAGATAAGATTCGTCGTAATCTGGGTTAGCCGTATCGAGCCCAAGGTTGGGGTTATCATCGGTCGATGTCAAAGGGTGGGTGTCAATCGATTGTCGGTGAGAAACCTCGATTGATGTATTTGGCTGAGTGTCGACCGATGCTCCATCATCCGACTCATTCTCTTTCTGGAAATCGCAGAAACACATGGCCACAAGTCCTGACTCATGAACCAAATTAATTAGAGTAGTCTTGGTTCTAGTTTAAACAGGTTCATAGTAATGATTTTGTCAGTAAGAGATAGATACAACATGTTTGTGTTCATGTCGCATACTTCTCCTACCATGGCCATGAAAGCTCTTCCAAGTAGCAAGGATGAATGCAGCTCCACTTGGATGTCTGAAACATGAAAGACAATAGGAATTAAGGAATCACCGACTTGCACTTGGAGGTCTTTGACTATGCCTCTTGCATTTACCTTAAAGCAATCCACAAAAATGAATGAATTACTAGAAGGCTCCACCTTTAAGCTTAGTACCTCTGCCATGGTTCTTGGCATAATGCTAACTAATGAACCGGTGCCGCAGAGTTCATGAGTGTACTCATGTCCCATGATGTTGCAGGGAACAAAAAACTTCCCAGGGTTGCTTCTCTTCTTCAACTTAACCCTCTATTTTATCTTCTCCCTCAAATAATTAAGCATTCTTTCAATGTCTTCGTCAGTCTCCTTGGTTTCTTTCAACAACCACAATTTGTGAGTGTAATAAGCTTCCTCGAATGGGGTTTCTAAAGGGATTCTAAGGACTCTCTTAGTAAATATGTTCTTATCTTTCTCACTAGCTTCCCTTCTAAGATGCTTGGGGATCTTTTTCTTTCTTCTAGAATGTCTTTCTAGAGCTTCCTCTTTTACCTTAGGGACTGAAATATTTGTCTCTCTGGGTTTGGGTAGGGTGGGGTTTGAGTTCTTATGAGTATATAGATGGCTAAGGTCTATGCTTGGCAACCAACATACTTATGTTTCGATCGGTCGTCGCTCGATGGTAGGGTCTTGCTGTTGATTGATGTCCATCTCTTCATACTCGTACTTTAAAAATACCATCGATCGATGGTGAGAATTGGCTGTCGATCGATGGTCGTTCGAACATGGCAAGGGATTCTCACGAATTACTTCCTCTTGAGGTATATTCTCTTCCACAACTTGCCAAAAATCATCATCAATGATGGCACTGACGTGATGCTTCTGTCCAGCCTCAATATTTTCTTTGATCAAAACTTCTTGTCTCCTCACAGCCTCACTGGTCTAAACCACTTGGTTCTCTAGATTCTACACATGGGTGTTGAAAGCTTCAAATTTTGTGTTGAGATTGGTATAAACAACATCAAGATTTCCATTGAAGTCTACTGTCATCTTCTGTTGTCCTTCATGAACCTTGTAAATCATGGCTTAAATCTTGTTGTTGTAAGGTCTCTGCTGCTGTGATCCTTGGTTGTAGCCAGTCCTCTGACCATTGGCAAAGATTTTTTGTTGCTCAGTTTCCCAAACCTCTGGAATCCATTTCCAAAAAAGTTCACTTCCTCTTTTTCGCCTTTCTCATTGTTAGATCATATAGCTTCTACACATTCTACGAAGTTAACTTCTTCAGAAACCTATGAACACTATCCAACTTGGCTTTTACTTCTTCCATCTGATCCTTGGTTAGTGTATGGGCTCGATTTTCTACTCTCATGATCATTGTTGTTGGTGTTGTTGCTAGTTGCCAAATTCTCTATCAATCTAGTAGCTTCTGCAGAACTCCTAGTGCAGAAATTTCCCTCTTGTGTCTAAAGCCATCTGGTATGAGAAATCAATACCTCTGAAGAAAGTGCTGAGAAGTTTCACTTAATTGAATCCATGGTGTGGACAATCTTTTTCGTAGGATTTGAATCAAATTCAAGAGTTTCCAAAAGACTCTGCAGGCTCCTGTGTGTGAATGTAACAATTCTGCTCTTCAAATCCAAAGCTCTGGCATCATCAAAGAAATTATGTAGGAAATCGTCTTTGATGTCTGTCCAGGATGTAAAAGATCCTGATGGTAACTACATAAGCCAATATGAAGCATCTCTAGCAAGCGAATATTTGAAGAGTTTGCATAGAAAATAGTCCTCAGAGACTTCATTAGCTTTAATGGTGGATACAAAATCCTCAAATAGCTCCAAATGATCCATAGGGTGCTCATGAGAATGCCCAGGGAATGGTGTCTATGCCACAAATGTGTAATAGGCGGCTTCAACTCAAAATCATTCCTCTGGAAAGATGGAGGACGAAAAGAATATCCGCTGGCGTAGAATTGATCTGGACTGTTGTAGTCAGCAAACGTTCTTGGTTGAGCAGCATGGGCTTTAGCTACATCAGATTCTTCTGGTTCAGGGATTACGGTCCCATGATCATCAATTCTTTAGCCTGTTGCATTACACAGGTGAACTTCAAGCTCATACATGTCCCCTCTCTCACTCCTAGTCACAATCAGCATAGCAACCATTTCTGCCCAGGAATCACCATCGATCGATATATCGGGACTGGTGTCAATCGATGCCAGCAGATGAGTGTTGATCGACGACAAAGTGTTGGTGTCGATTGGTTGTTATCGCTTCTCCTTGCGGATGATACGTTCGCTTGCTACTGGGTCTAAGAAAAATCAGTCTTTTTCTTTGTTGTTTTTGGTACTTTTGGACATGCACATGAAAGACAAAAAAAAATTTGTAAGTAAACTTAAAAGAAAGCCTAGACAAAACTTGCAAAACAAATCTAATGGCAATCCTTGCTCCCTGGTAACGGTGCCAAATTTGATATGCTCTCAAATTACCCTAGAGTTACTTCTCAAATAAGAGGTTCAGCTATAGTACTTAGGGATCGAATTCACAGAGAGAAATGGCACACAATAGATATGATAATCAACTTAGTTATGCTAGGCAATTAAATAAACTTTAAGAACTAGTAAATCAGGAATGAGTTGGTTGTAAGCAATTAAGGAAAATAGCTAGATCTAGGGTTTTCAGGTAGTGAATTATAATGGATTGAGTCCAAGAGGTTTTCAATCATAGGACACAAATTTAATAAGTAAAGAAATCAAATTATATCTTTCTATGGCTAAACTCAGAATCTACAAACTCTTGTGTGTGATTTCGGAATGACCATCGATCGATTGTATGCTAACGGAATCGATCGATGACTTTCTTAGTCAAGTATTAAATGATCAGATTCGATAAGTTCACTTAGGATCACTAGACTAATCTCTCGATTATCCCTAGCAACTTAAGCTCAACATGATTAATTCAGATAACGATCCTACTCTTGCATATATCAATTAACCCAATATCAGGTTTCTAGTTAGCTACTCAAGGAAACAAGAAATAAGAACAATACTGATGATAGATCTAATAATCACCCTAGCAGTTCTATTGTTTGGCTAATCCGTCAAAACCAATAATAAACCCTTAATCTATAAAGAGATCTATTAAGACATAGCCAATCAGAATATAATCATAAACATAAAATAATACATATAATAATAGGGATAGAATATAGGGAAGTTAACTCAACTAGTATGAATTTTATTAATTATTATCACAACCATATAAAACTTTTTTTATTACTACCTTTTTTTTAATACCCAGCGTGCCCTTTTTTTATGTTGTGAGAAAAAACATATTTACAAGAATGCCATTACTTTTTTGTGCCACGTAGGCAAAAAATCGGGTCCACGTAAGAATGCGGCATAAAACTCAGCCGCAATACGATATGAATTTCGTTACGGCCGAGATATAGGTGCGTTGCGGCAGACTTAACTAATCTAGCTGACTTATGAGAAATAAGCTGAGTTACGTACATAACTCAGTCGATGGTTACGGCTGACTTAAAAAAATCTGGCTGGTTTATGTGATAACGGCTGAGTTACGGTTAGATATTACGACTGACTTATACATCCTTAGGCTAGTTCCTGGAAAATTCGACTGAGTTCTAGTTACCATACGGCTGAGTTAACCATCGCGGCTGGTTAATTGATCGTCGACCGGCCGAGTTATGAGATGTTTTTACAGCTGAGTTATTTTTAATCAGTCGTAGTAAAGTGGAGTAACAGTAAACTCAGCTAGTTTACGGCTGACTTTTTACCGAAATCCCCTATATATTAATCCTGGAGCATTATAACTTTTAAGTGTAGCCACGTGTCATCACCAGGATGATTCTCAGAATCCTTAGGAAAAAGTTGGTCCGTCTAATTATAGACTATACTTTTATTAAATTAACATTCATATTGATTGGTAGTGCATAAAATGATATTTAACATTCTTTCCTTAAATAAAAGATACGGAATTACATAATATAATTAACATATATGTGACAATTAATGTTTTGAATAATAAAGATTTGATAATATATTTTGTATTTTTCATAAATTTTTAATTTATATTATTAAAAAATAAAACAATCACATTAACCATATAATAAAAAATCAAAAACAAATTCTTACATATTATATTATGAATTTTAAAAAACAACTATAAATTACTAAAACAGTAAAAGCATTACAATCAAAAAAATTTGAACAATGTTTTTATTTTTTTTGTTATAAAAAGATACAAATGATCATATTATCATATGAATATTAATTATTATTTAATATATATTCAGATTATATATATATATATTTTAATATTTTTAAATTAAACTATATATCATATAAAATATATATATATATATATATATATATATATATATATATATATATATATATATATATATATATATATATATATATATATATATGTTAATTATATACTTAGATGGATCATTACAACATATTTTGGTACACACATGTCATTATAACATATTAATATACGAGCTATATATATTAATCCTAGAATATTTAAATCCTTAAAAGCAATATTGAAAAATATTATGTTATCACTACAATGAGAAATCTTATATATATTAATCATGGAGCTATATATACGAGCTTTTATGGTAGTTACATGTTATCACTACAATGATTTTTAAAATCTTAAAAAAATAAGTTAGTCCATCTAAATATATATTATACACCTTTTATTAAAATAATTATCAGATTAGTTATTTATGTATAAAATAATAATTTTTATTATTTCCTTAAATAAAAACTACGAAATTACTTAATATGATTAACAAATATGTGACAAATAATGATTTTGAATAATAAATATTTGATAACAATATATGTATCTTTCATCATTTTTGTTCAATTTTATATTCTTGAAAGACATTTAAAAATCATATAAGTATATAATAAAAAATCTAGATTTTTTCTAACTTGCTATATTTTGAATTTTTTTAATGTAAATTACTAAGGCTCTTAAAAATCTACGATGAAATTGTTTTGATCAATTCTTTAACCTTTTATTATGACAAAATATAAATGATCATAAAATCATGTAAATATGAAGTTTCATTTAATATATATACATTTATTTCAATATCGTTTAGATTAAAATATATATATATATATATATATATAATACATAAACATGTTAATAAAAAAAATATTCATATTAATAAAAATAATATTTTTGTCACAACAAATATAAAAATGTTAATAAAATCATATGAGTATCAAGCCTCAATAAATAAATATTTATATTAAATATATTATATATCTATATCAATATCAATTGATTTTAATTATATATTATATAACATAAATAAATGGTTTATTTTGTTTTTTATCAACAAAAAATTTTGTAAATAAAAAGAAAGATTGTTTTTATTTATGTTATTACTCGAATTTAATTGTATACGTAATAGCTATTCACTCCTCAATTATTCAATATATTTATTATTGCATAATATGTAAATTAATACAAAATAAATAGAGTTAATTGGTGGAATAACCATAATGAAAAAAAATAGGCAAATAACCATAAAAAAAAGTTACCAGAAGTGAGAGGATAATTGTGCAAAATGTGGACCCTTCTCTCCTTCACAACGCGTCAATATATAAAACAAATAGTAGGGTCCACATACATAATTGTAAAGTGCGGCCTAATATGTTCTAAATGCGTATACTATTCTATTTGCATAGTCCATAATAATATGGTATGTTAATAACATTACTTAAATTTTAGGTTTCACACATTATGGTGTACATTATAGAATAAATGGAGCGACAAACAAATAAAAAAGTTGAGAGAGAGAGAGAGAGAGAGAGGGAGAGAGAGAGAAAAGAAATGATTGTATATAATTCTATGTTTCCAAATAGCAAAGAACACAACAAAATTATATCTCATTTGAAAAAAATATTACTATACTATCTAAATGTGTAAGATAGTATAGAATAGTATAGAATATTTTTAATATATTATAATTAATTACATATTGGTTGTTCGATGAGAGAACAACACGAAAATATAGAAAATATGAGAAACTGTGTAGACTTTTAGTTGAGTTAAAACTCTAGATTGATCAATTCACATCAAATTCTTTAATTTTTATGTTTTAAGTATGAGGTATCATTTGAAGTAGAAATTAGATTATACTATATGAATTTATGATATAGTATAGACTTTAATTTGATTTCTTAATCTAACATGATATATCAAATGTTATATATATATATATATATATATATATATATATATGTTTTAAAATTTTCAAAACACATCATAAATAAAAAAAATCTATATTTTTGTTAGTATTTTATAAATTTAGATAATTATTTTTAATAAAACTAGAAGATAAATAAGATTAGAGGGGAAAACATTTTGCAACAAAATAAAAAAATAAAAGAAAAAAAAAACCACTACACATACTTATATAAAGGGGTATAACAACAATTAATACACAATATATATAGTGTATTCTAGCCATGTAGTTGCTATGGTCATTTACCAAATTAATTTTTTTCTTATGGTTATCCTTGCTAATTTTCCAAATAAATAATATTATCTACAAATAACTTTTATACATAATTAATCTTCATTCTGCGCAAACATGAATCTCAAATGTTACTTGATCATATCATTTCAAAAATATGATTCTTCATATCGAAGTGAGATGGTGAATTATAACATTTGAATGATATCATTGAAACCCAATGTAAATTAAATAAGTTTAAAAAAAATATCAACAAACATCATCCTACTCATCAGCATTATATTGACGATTCATAACTATACGTTTGGAGACTTATGACATCATGGTTGAATAATCAAGATTAATATTCAACGATAATTAATATATTAATTTCACCCCGCGCATGCGCGCGGGTAATTCCCTTCAGTTGAATATTACTTGTTTTCAAAAGTTCTTTTGTTCTGATCCTATTTTGTCCTCTGTTTCAGGAAAAATGGATTGTAGGTTCAAATCCTTTTTGAATAGGAAGGGCCCAATGATGCGCCCCGGCTCGAGCACCCGAGCTGCTCTGGAATCCATGCCACACGGCTCAAAGATTTGGTGATCTTGTGCGACCAGCCTCGAACCCTCAACCCTGATTGGTCTTTCACCATTCAGATCATGCTGATCTCATACCATTATTGAGCCAAGGGCCACTCTTAACTTGGATAGTCAAGGATTTACTAAGTGGAAGCAATTACCGATCAATTAACCTTGAAATGACTTATCATTTGGCGAAAAAGCTCAAAGTAATGATCATATATGTTCATTGTTTGATCTCATATCTCCAAATCTCACAAAGGCTTCTACGTATGACAATCAACTTGGAGAACTCATTTCTTAACTCAATTATGGAGCTCCTTGAGTAAGAATCACCCATTCAAACGGAGTTCATATGTCGGACGTATATTGCCATTTACAAAACCAGGTGATTTCTTCAGTTCTCCGCGGAATTTCATACATAGTGCCAATTCAGGTGAGCTGTACCGACACTGCCTTGCGAGTGGATGACCTATGGAAACTATATTGGATGAGCTTAATACTACTAAAGTTAGTTTCGTAACTGACATGATCTCTCTAGGCGATCTTTGAAGCTGGATTGACACTCACTTGGACGAGCCCCCTGAGCGATCGCGCTATTGTTCGATCTTCCGAGCGGGTTCGACCCCACCCAAGAAGCCTTGCGAATTGGCTAACCTTATTTCTAATGAACCAAAACGCCAATTCAATATTGTCCAAAAGGTGATTATTCATGCTTCTACAAACTATCCAAGCAATCCTTTGCTTGTTTATGTTGCTTTTTAAAAAGATCAAAAATACCGCACTTGTTTGGGCCAAAATCGAGAAACCGATCAAATTTTTTGGCCTAATCAAAAGATGGATTTCGGACAGGCTCTCAACAGTGACATGTCTTGGTCCCATACTCATGAAGCGAGGTAATTCTTCACCTTTTCAAATGTCCTGGTCGTGGCTAGATCAAGGGGCATTCAAAATCTATACGGTTATTTATAGTCAAATAGCTTCTTAGTCTTTGTTTGTTGTTTTCTCTACCCCAGTTTCTAGTCTTTCCACAAAAACTCTTAGTCT
>CAJHQQ010001916.1:0-78172 GCA_905132885.1 Moricandia moricandioides
ATTGGTTAAAATCCGGTTAGGTTAAACTGTGAGTTAGACTATCTTAGAGAAGTCTACATATATGTAGACTTTTATAATATGTCTACGAACTTTTTAAACAACATATCCACAGATTATTACATTGAAGATAACGTGGGCTCTTCTGCCTATCGCAATCGGATATATATGGTCACCATGCTGCTATGTGATCATCTTTTATTATTCTTGCAGGATCTCAGTGCGGTCGCCATGAACCCATCGTCGTTTTAGTTCACGCCATCTGCAGGATAATTTTACCTAGCAATCATTGACCTCTAATTTCTCTTCGCTCTTCCGTAATCCTACTTATGTGTATCGACCTCCGCGCCCTTCCCCACCCTCTCACCACCCCTCACCTGTTCCCTTCACCGTGTTCCTATAATCTCACCATTTATTTTTTTTACTTCATATTATCCATTATATTAATGATTAGTTAAAAAATATTACAACAATTATTTTTATAGATTTTTAAAATTAAATTATTAGATAAAATTATGGTGTAGACTACATAACAAGTCTACCGAGTGATAGACCTTCGTATGAGGTCTACATTTATGTAGACTTCTTTCTGTTACGTGTAGACTAACAAAGGATAGAAACGTAAAATACACTTCTGTTTTTTGTTTGGTCATAAGGGTTAAATAGTACTTTTATCACCCTTGTAGGTTGGTTTTGCATTTGATTGAAATTGGGGTACACTTTTAGGTTTAGATTGAAATTTTAGGTTGTTTTTAGCAAATCCCCCTAAAAAAATTAAATGAGAATAAATTAATTTATTCTTAAGTATCCTACATCACAGAACAAAAAAATATAAAATCTGAAACACTTCCTTTAACTGCAGAGTGATATATGTAGATATACACTCAAATACTAATATTATAACCATTTTTTAGATTGATCACATGTTAGAGTGTATTTTGGTTTTTGTTAGTAAGTTGATATACAACCACCAAAATTTATGTTGTTCACATCAACAATATTCAGTAATTTATTAATTGGAATTTAAATAATTATATAACTTCTCATTTGTATATTACAAGAATCGTAATTTTATTGTTTATAAATGATAAACCTAAGCAATTAATAACTTCATCAAGATAAATGTAACTTAACACATGTTAATGAACAAAAACTATCAAAAGAAAATTTATTTATCAAAAATAATTTTTTAATAAAGATTATTCTTATCTATAAATAGAGTTAGCATTGTTATTCAAATAACATCAAAAATTTAAAAGCTATTTTCTTATCCTCAACTTGAAAAAAAAACTAAACAGTGACTCTTCATATAACAAATAACCATGATGAAACTTAACATTATTATGATGTCTTCTGTTGTCCTAATTGTGGTGTGTACATTTGTTCCTTCATTAGCTGTAGAAGAAATTGAGCCAAAAAAATTATGGGATCAGTGTGTCGTTAAGATTAGTCCAAAGTGTGTGTTAACATCATTTCTCAAGTTATTGGAAATGAAGTCGTATATTCCTTGCTTCGAGGAGCTTGTTCAATAAGGAAAAGAGTGTCACGATAAACTTGTTAAATATATTGTGGACAGATTTAGTTTAATCGAAAATGGATCCAAATATTTGCAGAAAAAGATGAATTATGGGTTTATTGTATCTCTATTTCAAAAGTGGTATCACCAACCTAATTATATTCTGACATAATAATATGTTAATTTTAATGAACTTATTTGTATTTGCATGCAAGTTCAAAATAAAATTATTTATATACATTTGTGAGATTTAATATTTATTGTTTTGTATTGTTTGTTTTCTTTTGCATTACTTTATTCTCTTTTCACTTTTATATACCCAATAAAAAGGTTTAGTCAGTAAAAAATTATGATATAAATTTTTTAACTACACCCATTTTTAATTAACTTAACTAGCAAAATATTAGAACAAACACTTTATTTTTAATAAGAAATTGGGAAAATTGTAATTCTATCACAAGTTTGATATCACTTTGCAAATTTACTTTAATCAATGCATTTGCAAAAATACTTTAATTTTTTATGAAAATAGATTTAATTAATTTTTCTAAATATTGATAAAAAAATTAAAAACTCAATCTCACCCCTTTAACACTAAACCCTAAACAATAATCATAAATTGTAAACCTCAATGTTAATATATTTTGATAATGTATATTTTTACGAAGTGATACTTAACTTATGATATTATTGGAAATTCTTCAAGAAAATTTTAAACTTTAACGACTCCACAAGATTGCAAATTTATTTATCAACAATAAATGTTTAATTTAGATTATTTGTATCTATAATAGAGTTAGCATTGTTTATTCAAATAACATTATAAATTTAAAATCCATTTATCGAAAACTATTGTTTATTGCAGAAACTAGATTAGTAGTGAGGTGGTCAATTTATAAAAGATATTAGCAGATCCAAACAAAAGAGACAGGCATGTGAAGATGGATCCAATGCCAACCTCTCTGCCTCACTGTCATTACCATTTCCACAAACTTAAAGAGTACACACGTCACGTTGTCTTAACTCAACAAAACAAACAGCAATCATAATACGAAACCCAAAACCCTAAGGTTACTTGCATAACAAGAAACATAAAAGAATTGTTAAAGTGAGAAGTGAAGAAAGAGGAAGAACACACAAATATACAGAAGAAAACAAACAATTTTAGGGTTCTTGAAGAATTCCTCATTCATCAACGTCCATCTACGGAAGTGAAAGACTCTGCGAATCCGTAAGGTCTAGAGGGAATACTCATCTGCGTGTTACCCAAGCTAGGTAAAAGCGACGAAGTAGATGATTCAAGATCACTTCTCCCTTCATAAGCTTGCCATTTCTTAAGAGCTTGAGGCAAAGACATGTCGAGATCGATGCCGTATATGTCCTCTGGATTCTGATCAGCTGGTTTCCATAGCTCGACGAGTGAGGACAGAATGTTTACTGCGTGTCCCATGTCTGGTCTCTGGTAAGGCTCACGGGCACAGCAGTGGCCTGCTAGCTCAGCAACAGTGTGAACACTGGCCAGAGTTTCTTCATCGAGGTCTATTGTCGGGTCGATAGCTTTCTTGAATGATGATTCCTTGTTGATGAACATTCGTTTAAACCAGGAGACCAAGTGAATGCTCTCTTCTGGTTGCGATTCGTCTAGAGATTTCCTTCCTGTTATGAGTTCCATTAGAATCACCCCGAAGCTGTACACATCTACCTTTGTGGTTACTCGACCAGTAACTGCAACAAACAATAGAAACAATCTTAATCAATGAACATTAAAATGAATGTGCAAAAGTATCTAACTAGCTAACTAACCAGCATATTCAGGTGCCAAGTAACCAAATGTTCCAGCAATTCTAGTCTCAATAGACCCTTTCCCTTCAGGTGCAAGACGAACGAGTCCAAAGTCTGCAACTTTAGCTCTCATATCATCTCCAAGAAGAATGTTTGAAGGCTTAAGATCTCTGTGAATGAAGCTCTGATGAGCTAATCCATGGAGATACTCAACACCTCTCGCCACATCCAACGCTAAAGTCAACCTCTGTTTCCACAAGAGAGGCTTAAGCCCTTCCTCCGACCACTCAAACAAATGCCTGCTCAATGTACCTTGAGGCATATACTCATACACAAGCAACTTCTCATTCCCATCCAGACAATAACCGAGAAGCGTAACCAAATGGCGATGCCTAACCTTTGTCAGAACCGCAATCTCTGACTTGAACTCCGCAAAACCTTTGCCAGCAATCACTCCATTCTCCATCCTCTTAACTGCAATCTTTGTTCCATCGTGCAGTTCGCCTTTGTACACAACCCCGAAGCCTCCCTGTCCTAAAATGTTATCTTGGCTGAAGTTGTTAGTCACTGAACGAAGCACTTGGATTGAGATGAGCATGTTTCCTGCTTCCACCATTTGTATATTATCTCCTACCTCGCTAGTACCAGGAAGCGTGTAGGTATCACTTATGCCTCCAACGCTTACACTTGAACCCGCCACTGTGATTTTAACATTCTCATTGTCAGAGCCAGAGTGTCTTGGATGTACAACAACTGCATTTGAGCTCTCTCCTCTTGTGAATCTCTTTTGCCTCTTCTTGTACCAGCAGAAAACTAATAAACCGATCAAGAAGATCGTTAATAGTCCACCAAGCACAGAACCAATGATGATTCCTATAAAACCTGAAGACTTTACTCCTCTCCCATCACTACCACTTTTGATTCCTGAACCAGAACCACCTGAAGGTGAAGAAGAGCCAGGAGGAGATAAAGAGCTTTTATCTTTTCCAATGTCTGGATTGCCATTAGTATTCACAATCACATTGCTTTTGAAAGCAGGAACCTTCCCAAAAAGATGGTTACTGGAAACATCTAATGTTTTGAGATTAGGTAACGTTGTAAGCTCATGTGGAATGGTACCAGTAAGGTTGTTGATTCCAAGAATGATCCTCTGAAGCGATTTGATGGAACCAAACTCCGGAGAAATGGTCCCGGTTAGACTCATTTTCTCAAGATTAATAACCGTGATGTTCCCATTGCTACAAGCGATCCCAATCCAGTTCGTGCAAGGATCATTTCCTTTCCAACTCTCAGCTAACCTCAGTGGATAATCCATTGAGCTAGCAATCGTAAGCAAAGACTTGACTCTAGGATCACACTCACCTGGAGTAGGCAAGCAAAAGCTATTGGTACCTTTCTCCAAATCAACAGAAACGGAGGTCTTAAACTCAGGGACTGGTCCTTGAAGATGATTGTTCGTCAAGTTCACAGCTTTCAATGAGTCAAGACTCATCAAAGAAGCTGGAACCGGACCCGTGAACGAGTTATCCCTCAAGCTCAAGCTCTCAAGTTCTTGAAGACCGGAGAAATCAGGCAGAGAACCGGAAAAGGCATTGGAATGAAGCCAGACCTCTCTTAACCCGGTCATGTTCTGAAGAACATCTATTGAGCCTTTTAATTTCTGACCGTTGAGCCATAACGACTGAATCTGAGAGCCAGACAACCCCAACGGCAACTCACCTTCTAAGTTATTGAAAGCCAAATGCAAAATAGACAAACCGGGAAACTCATCTGGTCCGAGAAAACCGGGTACCTTACCGGAGACATTAGCCGAGTTGGCAGAGAAGTTCTGAAGAGCAGAAGCGTTTCTCAAACTCTCGGGAATCTCCCAAGAAGCAAAAGGGTTGTTGTCTACGTCAACAGACTGTAATGAAGTTAAACCTTCGAACATATCGGTAGGGATGGATTCGAAGTGGTTGTTACTTAGCATCAAGACTTGTAATGAAGACAAGCCACTTAAAGTAGGGACAGGACCAGAGATGTTGTTCCACTGAAGCTCGAGCCTTTCGAGCTCTGTTAAAGAACGGATATCAGGAGAGAGTGTACCTTGAAGACCAGAATGCCCGATTTGGATCCGGGTTACCCGTTTGGTTGCTGTGCAAACGACGTGGGTCCACTTACACGGGTCCGGGTCAGACCATCCGAAAGAAGGAGGTGGGTTTAGGCTTTTCTTAAGTGAAAGCATAGCTGATAGGTCTCCATCTGAATCAGCAATAGAAAGCTCAAGAAGACAGAGAAGAAGAAGAAGAAAAGAAAACTTAAGAAAGACTCTGTTGTTTTTCTTCATAGCTTAGAGATAGAAAACAGAGAGAGAGATGGAAAGAAGGTTGAAGCTTTGGTTATAATTGTGGAGAAATGAAAGTGGAAATGGGAAGATGGGCCATTGAGAGAGAAGGAAGAAGGAGAAGATGGAACTCTGAAGCAGAAGCCAAGGAGGGTGCACATGGGATGTCTGCCCCACAAAGCCAATGACAGTTTGGTAACAGATTAGATACATCAGAATTATTATTTTATTTTTTTCTCTTTTTTTTCTTAGTTTATTTTATTAAAATTTTGAATTTATCATAGGATTCAGATAACGTTATTTGGAATAAAGAGGTTCATAGTTGAAATCTTGACTACGTAGTAGGTTGATGTCAAATGCTTCACACAAACGATATGGAGAACTAGAAAAGCAAAAAAAAAAAAAAAATACATGCATCAAGTTTTCTTCTTCATTTTGGCAAAATGTTTATTCCTCTAACTAATAAAAAATTAAATAAGTAGAGGCTTATTTTGTGCACCAGTTTTTGTAAATGGAAAATTGTTTTATTCGTATGTTTAAAACAAAATAACAGGTTTTTTAATTGGTGATATATCATTTCACATAATATTATTTTATTTGATTTAAAGAGCAAAAAGTTTATAGTTTGTGCCTAATCAACCATTGGTAAGATATGTATTGTTTAGTTTTAGTTAACTTGTTATGAAGTATAAACTAGTAAAAAAATTGTTGTACTTGTAAGTCCTAATTGGACTTTAATAAAGATATTCATTTCCCCCAAGAAGTATGTATAATCCTTCTGCCAGCTAACCACTCAGAGCCCGTTTATCTCCAAATACACAAATGAGGATAATCAATGTCTTTAAAGGATAACAATAAACTAATTTCTTAAAGCTTTACAGGCTTGTAGTTACTCTTATATCTTTTTCTTATTCATGTCTTATTAGAGTATAAGCCATCTAATCCACCGAATAAAGCAAGTAATAACATTTATTAGTTAAATTCTTATATCAGAATTTTCATTAATATCTGTATATAAACAAAAAAAATATAATTTTATGATAGTAATATCTTTAAAACTTATTACTAATGAATATATTAATTAAATGTACCATTCAGTAATTATTATTTCAAATTTTAAAATCTTTAACTTTGAAGAAGTCCCAAACAAAAAAAAAATATTTTCTCTTATTTTTAGTAGATTTGATTTCTGTACTCAATTGTTGCTAAGTATTATTTCAAACTAAAAAATAAAAAGTTGCGTATTTTTAGTGAATGATTTCATATTAACTATAGTAAAATGTTCATGATATAATAGATTACTATTTTTCTACATTTAGTTTAATATACTGATAATCAAAAATTGTTAGTGAAGTTAATTGGTGTATGTAAATTTTTATTCTATAGCATAATACTATAAACGTATATACAAGAAATTAAAATTTGTATAGGATATATAAAACTGTTATACTAGCACTGAATATATTTAAACTTTTTTATTCTGTATTCGGTAGTTCACGAAAATAATAAGTAAACAATTTGTTTGGTACTCTTTAAGATCATACATCGAGGGTCTAGGCTGTCAATGGCATAAGGGTCCAAAAGTTGTGAAACAAATTGGCAAAAGTTATTCGTATATAACACATAGAAAGCATTAAAAGATAATATTATTAGAAGTAGAACCATACAGGTGTAAAACATACTTTCTTTAAGAAGCGATGCTAGTTTCGCGACTAACCAGCGGCAACAAAGAGTCAAAGACTGATACAAACAGATAATGAAACTATATTATTATATATAACATGAATATATGTGGTTACGATAAATATGGAAATCTAAAAATTGGATATCTGTTTTTAGCAAAATGCTACATGTATCTTTCTTTGCTGTCTCATGAATCATGATCTCAAGTCCTTTATTCTTTATTTTTACTATTATATTATTGTTACTTTCTATGGGAGGGGAAAAACGTTTAGGAAAAAAACAGGTGAAGGTGATTCCCCATGCACATGGCTCTCTGCAGATCTATAAGAAAAGAAATAAACTTTATCTTTTGTAAGTTATTACTCTAATTATTGTTTTTGTAATAAATTAGGGAATGATGATGATATCGTAGTGAGTGAAACCTGTCACAATATTAATCGGATTAAATGACATGACTAGTTAAACTTCTCAAATGTTTTTTGTTTTGTTTTGTTTTCAGTGATACTTTTATAAATGAATGGAAGACTTTATTTTCTTACATATCAAAAATACTTATTGATCATTAACTGAAATTGTTAAAATTAAAATTATCATGAATTAATTTTATTATTCCAATCCAGACAGGACATATAATTGAATTTTTTACGAGATTACTAACATATAAGAATAGACACACCATTACTATTCCAAATCAATTTAAAAAAAAAAATATGACACAAAAAACCACAAAAAAAATCAAATATTTATATCGCCAAATCCGAACACAACAAGGAATTATGGAAATGAAGTATACGATAAATACCAAGTTTCCTCTCCTATAAGGCTATAACAATAAGAAGGGATCATACTTACAAAAAGCTAATCATTTGATCACATAGAGTTCATGCTCACAAAATATAGAAGGGAATCTTTCCCGATTAACATAGAAACAATCCATATGAAATGACTTGAAAAAATCGTAGTAACATACATAATGATACTTCATCAAGGAAAAAACAGTACTACGATGTGGAAGTATTGAACATGATTTGAACTGTTATCATTGTTTTTGATATATGATCAGTACTGAATTCATATTCAAAGAATCAAGGTCTCTTTATTTATTCAAAGATTTGATGAGAAAACTTCCTATTCTATCATTCTACAAGTACAACAACAATCTCTTCACTTTCATATTCCTCCTTTTCTTTTGTTTCTTATGTCTTGAGAGTACAATACATAACAAGAATATGTTAGCTTTTATTCTGATGATGCCGAATAGTCGATGTGTACGTAGAAATTACCTGCCAGGAAGGAAGATGAGAGACAAGGAATTCTCAGTTCAAGGTGGAGTAGGCTGAGAAAGACCAAAACATGAATCTTGGAAGAACTTGAATTACTAACTGAAATAAAGTAACTAAAGATACTTGAGAGAACGTCTTAAACAGCCACGGATAAACTGAAGGGAGACGAGTACTTAAGCGTTGAAGGAAGCTCAGTGGATCACTGGATAGGATAAACACCACATGCATCGTCTTAAACAGCTAAACGAGTAGCTGAAGGATGCAGTGGTTGTCTAAAAACCAACGAGAGAACAAAAAGGAGAACTAGAGATCAACAAGAGAACAAAAGAGTTTTGACTTAGTTCTAAAAACGTGTGATTTCTGTTTAGTGTTGTAAACATTTTTTGAATTGCTTATTAATAATAGATAAGTTTTGGTCATGTTCTCATTCTAAAATCTTAAGCACCGAATGGTTTAAAATCCTTACATACTGTAATACACAACCACCTGAAACTTAATTCTGTAAGAAAAAATCTGCCTATCTAAATCCAAATCTTTAAAGTTCCCTTTCACGTCTTATCATCTTTTGCAAAAGAGTTTTGTTCATAAAACAAACCTTCCAAGTACAAGAGTACAAGAACACTATTACTAAGACATGCAATATTGAAACTCTTTGAAAATAAGTTAAGTGGAAGACGAAAACACTTGTTGATAAAGAAATTGAGAGGAACGAGAACAATAAACAACTAAAGGAAAAACTATCAATAATGCTCAAATAAGTGAACCTTTTACTAAAAGGGAACAAGCATGTGGCTATAGCTTTTGTATAGTAACTTATTTTTTTAACTACTCCTTAATTGGTCAGGACTCAGGAGTGTATGGACGTAGAAGCGAACAAACGGCGAATGTCAATTATACGCACAATGTGGAAGGAGATTCGAATTACGTGACTAGACATGAAATAAATAAATAAATTAAAGTAGTTTGGGTGATATAGAAAAATAAAGAGGAAAGAAATAAAAACGAATAAAAAGAAGCAAAGGGTCCAATGGGTGAGGAGATGCTACAAAGGCACAACAAAGGTGAAGATAAAGTAGTTTTATAGAGTCAAGAAGTAGCTTTATAGAATCAAAAAGTGTTATGAAACTTCAAAATTTTGAAATCAATACTATTAAAAAAGGATCAGTCCCAAATTATACATTTAGTGAAAAGTTTAAATTTTCCAAAATCATCATTTATTATATATCTAAACTTAATTATTTATAATGACATTTTGGTCAATTTTTTAAATGAGCCTTGAAAAAAATCAAATTAAATTAATCAAAATGATACATATTAGGCTCTAAGCAATTATTAGTGATCTTAGTTGGCTATTTTTCTATTTTATTATATGCCTAATTATGAAACATTTATTCGTATCTTTAATATGTTAACTTAGTTATACTGGAAATGAAAAGCAAGAAAATATATCTAACATTTAATGCTTTACGAAGATATAGAAATTTGAGTATATTGTCACCGGGATAATGTTCCAATTTAAAATCAGAATATTTTTCAAATTCAATATTTTCATACGGTTGATCTAAATTATTAATAAGAAATATCCAAAATTAGTTTACTGTTATTTTAAAATCTAATATAATTCAGTAAATTCATAACAAATATATTTTAGGACATTTTCACAATTATGAAACGAAAATAGTCCACTTTATATATTTACAGAACTTTATGAAAAATATAATTAATTAACTTTTAACAATTATGATAAATATAAACTTTGCACAAGTACAAATTTTATTGACAAACATTTTTCACTTATTTAGCAATTATATATATAACACTAGAGTGACAATTTCAATATTTAACTAATGGTCATTTTGCAATATTCTATAAAATTTAAATTTCATTCAATATTCTATATAATAAACAATATGACTTATGCAAAATTTATAAAAAATAATCAACAAAACAAATATCATACTTTTTACGAGCGGATCAAAATCCTTTAAAAATTAAAAGCATAACTTTCAGATGTCCTCCCCATGCAGTGAGAACAGGATTAACCGCGGTTTCTTAAGGTGGGGTTCTTAGTTTTTCTAAAAGACGTATCTTAACTTTTAACTAAAAAAACTTAAGAACCGTCTCTTAAATAAGAACCATAAGAGCCGTCTCTTAGCGGGAAAAATATAAAAAAAAAAAAAAAAAAAAAAAAATAAATTTTACGTTAAGAACCTCACCTTAAGAGACCCGGGTTAATCATGGCCTGAGGAGCTACTTTACTTTTCTTTCTTTTTCCTTTTTCATGTAGGAGAAAATAACAAAGAAAGAAAAACACAAGTTTGAACTAAAAAACACTAACATAAAGAATCTTTGGGAAGCTGCCACCATCATTATAATTTGTTTATTTAGTATATCTAAATGCATACATATGCTTTCTTATGATGGACAGATTATTTTAACTGTAATTTATTCTGTTATTATTTTTATTCTTTTATCACTTGCAATACTATTACTAAATACACAAAAAAAATCATTTCTCTTCGTTTAGAACTTTCATAGTGTGACTAGTGAGGACTCAAATAGCAATTGGTTTATTTTTTAGCTACTGGACCATATAGATTGGTTTCTATCCCAGTTTTTTTTTTTAATTGTAAATTAGTTTCAATAATCAAAGTCAAAAGTACCGGTATAAGTAAGCGACCCAAATGACCAGTTGGTAAATGAACTTTTGAGGATATCTTTTATTTTATTTTTTTCATATTAAAAAATTTCGTTAGTATTTATACGTTAATATAATTTATATCTCTTTTGATAATAGCAATATTTGTAAAATATTTTAATATTATTTATGAAACTCTTACTAAGAAATATATTAAGTAAGTGCATGTCTACGCTCGATACTACGAACTCTATATCCATCATTTTTGCTATCCATAGTGAATGTAAATAATTGACTGGAAAAAATATCATCAACATATCAGATCATGATGCATGGAAATGCAGCGGCAGCGAATAACCTGCCCACGTCTACCTCCAAAAAGGAGATTCAAAACATAGAACTTAATCTTTTCAAACTTCTTAGGAAAAAATAATTGACATGTTAAATAAGGAATCTAAGCCTACATCTACTATATATACTACATAACCTTCGGTTCTCTATTGTTAGAAATTTCACATGAAACTACATACACCACATGATCAACTAATAAAGCTGATAAATTATTTGTATAACGAGAATATAATAATATGTCTACTAGTTAAGAACATAGGTAGACTGCGAAGAAAACAGTGGAACTTGTTGTCGTGATCCTAGACATGGATATATGCGTTCTGTGTAGGAGGATGATCTTCACTGCAAGCTTGCAAATTTGGAGTTTTATCTCAGAGTTGTGAACTGCTCCTAATCAGTACGTACTCTCGCCATCTCCCGTCAATGGTCCCGAACCATATACAAAACTTGTACGTCCTATTTGTTGAATCAAAATCTGGCCTTAGGTAACTAGAACAAGAGCGATGATGAGTTATTTGGAATACGTGTATTAGAAAAATATAGACTGGTTATTGAAAGATCTCTTAGAACAAAGGATAATAAGAACAATTTTTCTTATTGCTTTAGAAACTCCTCAAAACTAAAGCTCTCAATGTTTCTCTTAGATCTCTTATGGAACACCTCTCCATAAGATCTATATTTATAGTGAAGGACAATTCCCTTTAACATGTGGGATATGGAAAACACAAACCTAATCTAATAGAAAACTTTCTTTTCATATTCTAGATTTTCTTTTTGTGTTTATCTCTTAACATATTAAACATCTAATAATATGTTAAGTTTCCACAAGCTTGGAATTACCCAACAATCACCCTCTTAATTCCAACTTGAATTAGGAAGACCAATTTCTTGAGCTCCGATTAAGTTCCTCATTTGCTTGAACTTAATCCTTGCTAATGGCTTGGTTAGGATGTCGTCCTTCTGCTCAACACCCGGCACATGCTCTACTTCGATTTGCTCATTCTCCACACACACTCGAATGAAATGATATCTTGAAAGTATGTGCTTCAGGTCGGGTATGTAGTATATGTTTTTGAGTGTCTTCTTCTCTCCAGTCTTGCACACAAAGGTAACAACCCCCTTTCCTACGATATCAACACACGATCCATCACCAAACTTCACCTTCCCTTTGGTGTTGAGATTCAAACTCGAAAAGAACTCTTTGTTTCTCGTCATGTGATTGCTCGTTCCATTATCCAAATACCAAACACTTGCATTGCCTTTGTCGATATCAAGATTCTTCGGAATCACCTTGTCTTCATTCAAGAATATCACCTTGTGTACATAGAGGGCATCGGCCTCTTGTGTTTCATTTAAATTGGTTTCTTGATTCCTCACTGACTTCTCGAGACATGAAGTTGCATAGTGACCCGGCTTGTCACATCTCCAACATATCAGCTTCGAACGATCCTTCTTCGAGTTTTTGTCTTCGGTGTGTGACACATGACTTTGGTTGTGTAACCTACCTCGACCTCTACCTCTTCCATTCCGTCCTCTACCTCTACCACGAAAATCTCCATAGTTCCTCTGAATATGGTGATTGTTATCCGAAAACATAAGTTTCCCTTGGTCTTCCTTTTGAGTTTCTTCCCCTACACACTCCTCATACGCCTTTATCCTTCCAACTATGTCCTCAAAACCCGTAGAGTTGAGTTCTAGGACTTGCTCAAGCGACACTACGATCTGGATATACTTGTGTCTTGGAAGATCCTTCAAAAACTTCTTAACCATCTTGGATTCTTCTATGTTTTCTCCCAACGAGGCTGCCTTGGATGATAACCCTGATAGCTTTCCCGCAAAGTCATCCATGGTATCACTATCATCCATCTTCAACCTGTCGAACTCTGTCATCAATGTCTGAAGTCTCGCCTCCCTTACACGATCAGCTCCAAGGTGTCGTGACTTGATGGCGTCCCAAATGTCTTTTGATGCGGTTTGTTCTCCCACCTGGAGAATCAAAGTTTCGGGAATGGATTGAAACAAAAGAGCAATCGCAACATCGTTCTTCTTTTGATTATCCGAACCAGGGTCTATCGTGTCCCACACATCATGAACACGGAGTAACACCCTCATCCTCATCGACCAAACTGTGTAGTTTGTCGAGTTCAACATCGGACATTGGATGGATGCGGATCCAAGGTCCTTTGTGCGTGGAGCCCTATTCACGTCAGCCATCTTGTGTCGTGAACTTCTTGCTTCACAACTACCAGGATCGAAGCTTTAACTTAAGCTCTGATACCAATTGAAGGATCTCTTAGAACAAAGGATAATAAGAACAATTTTTCTTATTGCTTTAGAAACTCCTCAAAACTAAAGCTCTCAATGTTTCTCTTAGATCTCTTATGGAACACCTCTCCATAAGATCTATATTTATAATGAAAGACAATTCCCTTTAACATGTGGGATATGGAAAACACAAACCTAATCTAATAGAAAACTTCTTTTCCTATTCTAGATTTCTTTTTGTGTTTATCTCTTAACATATTAAACATCTAATAATATGTTAAGTTTTCACAAGCTTGGAATTACCCAACAATTACAAAAAAAAAGTATTAAAATCGGCAAAGCTATGAGATCGGTTTAAAACAAGTTTAACGTTAAAATTTACAAACCCTAATCTCTTTGCTGCTTTCGTGTTAAATGTGAATGTCCTCTTCCAAAGTACTTCCCTTCATCTTTATACGAGAGTCGATTAGAAGAAGAAAATTTTCACTTCTTTTATATTTTACGTTAGTTTTCATATTTTTAGCTAACATTTTTTTTTGTAGATTGTGAACGTAGATGTAAACGACAACACCATCAACTCCAGATGTTTTATCCCTCGACTTTAATGTTGATAGATCTAGACTAGTTGTATTAAAAATGTGTCGACTTAGATATTGCAGGAGGAAATTAACCATTTTTGTGTGGATTCTTTGGTTTAACTAGAAAAGTTAAAATCTTAAAGATTTTAATGTTTTGGAATTTGGATAGGAAACCATTGAAATTCTGCTGAAGTAATACTTAGATAAGAAAATTTTGAAACTATAATCTCTAAAAATATTGAATTCTTAAAAAGTATAGTAGATTATTTTCGTTATTTATAATAAAATATTTTTGAGTTATTATGGCAAATATCTTACATTTTAGAAGTTAAGAACATTAGATTGTTTATTTGTAATCTTTTTAAGTTGAAGATCAACTTTTGATAATACTTGTGATGAATCAATAAATAGTAAAATATTTTTCTTTAAATGAGCTTGTGACTGAACTCAGATCCCATAATACTAAAGCAACACGGTCATCTAGTTGATTCAATTGGCCGCACTTGACTGCCAACTTTCACCTTTAACAGTGTTAATTAATAATTCGGACAAACTGAACCATTACACACATACATGATAAATCATTATAAAATCACAGGAAACTAAAAAAGAAAAGAAGAAGATGAATTTAAGAACTCTACTTAACTTGAGTGTGAGACGTCCCACCATTGTCCTCTCCACTCCCACTCACAGCAACCTTAGCTTCTTTTATGCTCCAAAACCAAACATAACACTCACAAACTCTCACATCCCTCTCTTGAGATCGATGGAGACAAAGTTGATCATAGCTCTCAGTTCATTCTTCAAATCCCAAGCCTCTGTCTCCTTATCACTGTAAGAGGTATAAATATTCTTCTTTTCCTCAAATCCCAAGCCTCTATATGTTCTTGGATTAACTTCTGTCTCTAAATTGTGCATCTAAGGCTGTAGTATTAATGATTAATATACAATTATTAGCATCGTTCCCATATCTGTTAAAAGAAGGTTTGGGGGAGTCAAATTATTCTCAATTAGTTTCAACTTGCTCTTTCTTTTCGTTCTGCTCAACAACATTGGATACCCTAAAATGTTTAACTATATCTTATCTCTCTATTTATATTATACCCTAAAGTTATAAGAAATTAAAATTGTTTATCTCAGTTGTACTGGGATAAAATCATAATGAACGATATTAAAAAGAATTACGGAGATCGTTATATAAAGTATGGATCTGCTTCACAAGTAATTTGATTTCGCTGTCGGTGATATTTCGCAGTATCTATTGTCTTGTTTTGTTTTGGTTGCTTTGTGTTTATTTGTCGGTTTATTTGTCTTTGTGTTATTGCTAAATAAAGATAGAAGAATTTGATTAGTTTAGAGTTGACAGCTTGATAGATGTGTGAGTACTAAATTTGGTTGTGATGTAGTCTAGTCATTGACTCAATAGGACCGGACCATTTATAGTCCCACCAATGATTCCTTCCACTTGTTTTTTTTTGTTAACAGTGGAATTAATCTCCTCCATCTTAAAAGTGCTTTGAACACAGGGCACAAGACACTACAACTATACTATCAACACTTTAGTCACTTGTTTAAAAACAAGTTGTTTTTCCTTGTATTATTACTTTAAAAAAAAAAATTATTCTTAAGACATTCTTGACTTTGTTTGGATGGACATACCCAATTGTGATGCATGAAAGTTCTTATTTTATTATTTCTCAATCATTATTGATCTAGACATTTTTCACTTTCTCTAAATATTAAAAATCGTTGCAGAAAAGGATAAAACAACAACCGTTATTTTCTGCCAAAACTATGAGACCCATCTTAGACCTTGAGGCTGAAGCTTCATCGGAACATGATCATCCAGACAATACCAGTAGCCAAGCTGACTCGAACTTGTCTCTGGTAGGAGAACACTGCAGACCCATCTCTCTGAATCTTAGCCTCCGTTTCAAAGACAACAACAACAATTTGGATCTTGAATCATCTTCTTTGACGCTGCCAATTTCAAGCACGAGCGGAAGTAACAACCCAGAGCATCAACAACAACTAAAACAACCCTCTGCCTCGAAGAGAGTCTTTTCTTGCAATTACTGTCAAAGGAAGTTTTACAGCTCTCAGGCTCTTGGCGGTCACCAGAACGCTCACAAACGTGAAAGAACGCTCGCAAAACGTGCTACCCGTATGGGTCTGGCTGGTGTTTTCCCTAGAGGATCTATTACCACTTGCTACGCCGCAGCTGCCACGGCAGCCGCTCTCTCTTGCCTCCCGCTGCATGGAAGCGGAAACGGTAACATGACATCATACATGACTTTGGGAATAAAGGCGCATGGCTCGTCCCACGACTTCGGCAATACAAGGCCAGCACCAGAAACGATTATTAGAAACATTGCCAGGTTTAACCAGGGGTATTTCAGTAATTGTGTACCTTTCTTCGTGGAGGAAGATGATGCTGAGTTGCTCTGGCCGGGGAGTTTCAGACAAGTGGCGGGTGCGGTTACGGCTGATGAAGCTTGTAATGATAATTTAGGTGAAAGTAAAGTGGATTTCTTGGAGGTCAAACAAGCAGTGGATATGGAGAGTTGTCTTCCAGATCTAACCTTGAAGCTTTAAGCTATCTTTTCTCTTTAACTGACTTCTTAATTTGCTTGCAAGAGCTTCATGTAACTTTATCATGTACAGTAAGAGTTTCAGAAATTATTTACAATATGTTTCCGTTATATGGTCACTTTCGATTGATAAACTAAGTCAATTCTAGTGTCTTCTTATTTGTATAAGAGAATCAATGTATTTAAAATCAAATGTAACAGTATGTAATGATAATACCAGTCTTCTTTGATTATTTATTCCCATAAGTTGGTATTGGCTTGAAAAATCTATCTAAATTCATCTACAGCCATTAAATGGTGATTTAAGAATCCATAATCCATCCACCATGTATATGTCTAGGAGATCAGACACCGATAATCATGTGCCGCCTATTGTTTTTACTAGAACTTGGGAAAAATATAGATATATATGGTCTTCGACTTATTAAAGTTATCTACCATAACAGTAAATTTGTCAATTGTGCTAGTATAAATATCATAATCTACTTATGAAAATATATCTCAAACGCAAGAATTACAGATAAACCACTTGACAACCAATATCAACAGATTTCTTCACAGCATCAACCACCAACTGCGTCTTCCTACTGATCTCTGGCCACCTTGGATCAGCCTCTGAATCACCCCGCTTGATTCCTTGGACAAGCCTCACAAACTCTCTCAACATCGTTGCCTCCTGCGACTCCTCAGTTCCGCTGCAGTCCACCGTGACTTTCTCCGGCATCATGTTCCAACCAATGTGCATGTCCACGAACTTAGCGCCACTTGTGTACTCAAACCATGCTGTGTTCTCCTTGTAAGGGATCACATAGTCATTCATATGAGTCGACCCTTTTGATCCTGACCATCCATTTCAAACAACTGATGTTGATACAAATACATTATTATTTCTGTTTCAACCTACGAGATAAAGACAAAACATAAGAACCTGAGATAGCTAAGTCAGTCGAGAGCTGAGAGAGAAAGGAGCAGTGGACGATTGCCGTTGCGGTTGCGGTTGAACCGAACTGAAGGGAGGCAGAGCAGGACAAGATGGTCCCAACAGAGTTTGTGGCGACAGAGGAAGGAAGAGCCTTGACAGATACTGGCATCTGGTAAGACATAGCCCATAGAGCTGCTCCTATAGGGTACCACCCAAGCTCTCCGATGGCTCCAGCTAATCCCATCGCTTCTTTAGTCAGTCTCTCCAGTACTTGCTCCGGTACCGGAGTCGTCATCGTGCTGTACATCTGCAAAACATATATGACGATTATATATATAACACATGGGTCAAAGAAAGTGCAATACTTTGGTACAGTATTAATGTCATGCAGCCAAGCACAAACACACAGGGCCGGTCATGAGCAAAACCAAATGAAACATTTGACTATGACTCTCAAATTTTTTGAAAATATATTTGTAAAAAAAATTATGAAAATCTTTACTAAATCACCTATAACCCTCAAAATCTCAGGACCGCATTGCAAACACATAATAATAAACTACATCTACTCAGGCCTAACTAGCACTGCTTTGCTCAAGCATATGCATTCGTGAAATCAAATCCAATAATCTATCTTATACGAAAGCCTAATTGAGTTCTTCTAACTATTATATGGGTCAATTTTAACATGTAACATATTCTACGGACCAGATTGCAATATTTAACTAAAAGACAAAGCTTACGTGGCGAACGTCTCCAAGCAATCCAGAATCAAACATCGTTTCTCTAATCTTGACCGTCCGTTTATGATGCAACCAGATCGTACCGTCCATGAACTGCACGCCGTTAGATTCACATGCATCCACGACCGTATCAATCTCCGCCGCGTTCTGAGCTGGCGGTTTCTCAACCAGAAGATGCTTTTTCTTCTCCGCTGCCCTCACAGCCCATTTCGCTCGCTGAGTCACCGGCATCGTCAAGTAAACGGCATCAACGCGTGGGTCGTCGAGTAGCTCTTCGTAGCTTCCGTAAACGGAGACAGTCTCCGGAGATAAGTTGTTCGCGGCGGCGAAGGTATTCGCTGTTTCGATAGAGGGATCGCTGATGGCGATGATAACGGCGTTAGAGGATTGGGTTACCGTTCTAACGAATTTTGACGCGAATCTGATGCATCCGAGAAGGCCAAAACGCACCGTATTGTCACCCATTGTTTTTTAATGTTGCAGAAGTGTAGTGCTTCAGAACTGAGCTGAGTTCTAATGAAAGTGATGAGATTTGAAGGCTTTTCTACGTGGCGAATCATGAGCCCCATGGTAAGGGCATCCACAATGAACCCCATCTTTTCTTTTTTTTTTATTATTAAATTTTTTTGTTTTTTTTTTTGTTTTTAAAAAAAAAAAAGATAGACCAATCGCGAGCTGCCACGTGTCGTGGGGCCCGCAGAACATTGGTGATACGGGTTCACCAGAGAGAATCTCAAAACAACAGGTTCATCACTGTTTATCTAGAAAACTGTGTGAACCCTCTTTATAAACCCCTTATGAATCCTCAATGTACATGCTCTAAGTGTTTTAAATTATCTTCTTCAATTTATACATTATCATTTCTCATACGATTTTTGAGGCCTTTATAATCGGTTTCTTCAGTTTGGTTCGGTCCAAAGTTATCCAGGTTTTTAATTTTGAAAAGTAGGCTATCAGTCTTTTTCGGTTCAAATCATTATGAAATTTCCTGTTCAGTTTCAAACAATCCATCAATTTTAATTAAATTTTTAAACTTATAGACAAAATGTCATATACTTAATACATGTGGACATATCGGTTTATTTTCAAGTTCAGTTTGGATTCGGTTTGATTTGGTTAATTTGAGTTTTTAGAAAACTTAACACAATCAAAATAAAAGTAGTTTTAATTGGGTTTGGTTCTGTTTAATTCGGTTTGGTTTAAATTTAGTTCGCTTCACTTTATGATAGTTTGGTTTGATTTGGTGTAGTTCAGTTTTGTTATAAAATACGTTAGTAATAATTTATTTATAAAAATAATTAACGTACTAAATGACTTTACATCTACCTTTTGATCTCGATCTTACAAGAATTTGTAGATAATCTTATTTTTAGAAAACAAAAATTGAAGAATTTACGAGACAAAACAACGACAAGATTTTAGATGATTAATAGTTTTCACATTTTATTTTTGATACAATCTTACGGTATTACATATTATGATTAGAATTAGAGAATAAATATAAAAGTATTATTTATATCATAACTCAAAAAAACTGAACCTTAACTAAAAAATTCACAATACGTTAATAAACGTATATATATATATATATATAATTTATTAATAGATGAAAACATTGGATTATCGATTGGGTTCGGTTTAAAACCAAACCAAACTATTGAGATTGAATCATAAACAAATTGGGTTATGTAAAAAAGTCAATTTGGTTTAATTCGAATTAACAATAGTTAGATTAGGTCGGTTTGGTTCAATTTGGGTTTTTGCCCACCCCTCATACTTACCTTCTAAAATTGTAAGTTTCGTTGGTTATAATAATAAAAACAGGTACCGGTTTGCAGCATGAATTTCAATTTGTTTAAGCTTTGGTTTGTTTCAGATTTTATACACACTGCCCACTCCAACGATTTTCTGTAAACCACTAGAAAAAGAGCTCGTGCTCAACCCGTGAGCTTTTTAACAGAACGAAAAACTACAATCGTCAAAGTCACCAGAGTGAATACATATATTGAAAAGATTCATCAAATCATTCTCTTCATGATTTATCCTTTTCTCTGAGAAGAACAAACACATTTTTTTCGCGGGAAAACCAGTATGTCGTCTTCTTCAAGCAATCGAAGCAACGATGGAGCTTCTTCCTCTCACCCTCCTCCTCCCATCACTTCATCTCGTCTCTACATCGCCAAGGAAGCAAAAGAGATCCTCGCAACACGTGACGCCACAGGGATCACCAAACTCATCACCAATCTCTGCTACGCGAAAGAACAAGACGAATCCTCGAACCTTCTCTACAAAACCTTCAAGAAACATTTCCCAAACCTCTTAGCCGTCAAGCTCCTCCACGCATACAGATTCATGAAGACGACGACGACGTTTCCCTCTCGCTCATGTGTTCGATCTTACGCCCTCGAACTCCTCACCTCGCTTCTCATCGATCTCGAGGAGTCTAACGTCGCGTTGAAAACAGAGTCGTTGAGTGAGATTAAAGAACATCTAAACTCTTGCCTTGTCCATCAAGAAACCTCTGATCATGAGTTTAAGCTCCTCTCGAGAATCATATCTCTTGTCTCTGTCGATTTCTTCATCGAATCCATCCCATGGGACGAGCTCTGTCTCTTCATCGTCTCTCTCAACGACAAGAAGATGCTACTGATGTTCGGGGAGTTACCAACGGTTCTTGACGAAGGTTTCTTGAAGCCGTTGTTGGATAATAACCTCGGGTTCAAGATCGTTAAAGGGTTGTTTCATCAAGATTGTGATGATGATGAATGGTGTTTAGCTTTGGAAGCTGGGTTTAATCTGATGCTGCAGCTGATAAACTTGGAGAGGAAAGATTTGGTTTGGGATTCGGTTTACGCGATTGTGAGTTCGGTTTGGGAGATGGTTAACGTGAGGAAACGAGATATGGTTGTGCGTAAAGGGCTGTTGAGGTTAGTGAGGAAAGTGCGTAGTGAAGCTTTGAGGTTTCGTGAGCCTGAGTATAAGATTGTGTCACGTTTGGCTTTGATGATTAAGAGAATCAACGGACTTGGAGATGATACGAAGGTTGCTGCGAAGATGATTCATGATGTTCTTGATAGGTATTACATGGGAGGTATAGGGTTGGATTCGGGTTTCATTCAGAGCCAGTTTGGTGTTAACTTTGCTTAAACCGATTCTGGGATTTAGGGTTATGCTTTTTTTGTAAAAATCTATAAAATTAGATTAGTTTCTTTGAGGTTGTGGATACGTTTTGATGAAACTGAAAAGGAGCTGGGAATGTTATACAAGCGTGTGTGTCAAGATATTGTTAGCAGAAAATGGAAATTTAGAACTTTATGATATTTGATACATTTCAATGTTTTTTCATTAAACCTTGAGGAAGCAGTTCTCAGACGGTCTAGATACGGACAATACACAGTTTCCGAGATGTTTAAGCATCCAAACAGAGCTTGTGACATACTCCCTCCGTTTTGTCGTTTTAGAAAAAAAAATTTGTTACAAAATAAGTGTTGTTTTCGACTTTCGATGCAAAGTTTATTAATTTTATGTTGCAGTTTATTTTTCTATTAGCTGAAATATGGTTAGGTGTATAGGTAATTGTGTTTTTATATAGAAAATATATAAAATTAATTATTTTTTTAATCCGTGTGCAAAAATCTAAAGTGACACTTATAATGAAACATAGGGAGTATCTGATTCTATTGCTTTGTGTTTCAAACTTATTAATTTCTCATCCTTTCCCTTTGTACTAAATAACAAATTTCTTAATCAAATCAAAATTTCCAAAAAAAAAAATGAAAGAAAACCTAATTTGTAAAAAGAAGGAAGATTATATCCGGGACACTTGTCTTGTCTCTAGACATGTAGTAATCATTATCTCTAGACTTTGGACTTTGTTTGGGCTTAATGTACATTTTGTTTCTTAAGTTTAAAACTGCTTGTAAACTTTATGCCCAGTGGGCTTTAGTAAAATTGTTGACAAAAAAAAGGTGATCGGTTCGACCATATGAATCTAACCGAGAAAAACAAAAAAAGGAAACACTTTAGAAAAAGACATAAATCAAAAGAGGATAGGAATTAAAAAAAACCCTAAATCAAACGAAACAACGCACCCCTCAGCCGTTTAAATAACCTATCGCCTCTTTACATCAGATTCCGATTTCTTCCAACGAACCGCACTTCTTCGTCTTCCTCGAGCTTCTTCATCTTCATCGGCTCTATTGCCTTCTTGTCTCGGTATGTTATCTTATTCAAAGGTTTCTGCTTTCGCTTCTAGATCTTAAAAATCTCCGTTGTGTTTTTTCCTTAATTTGCCCATGCTTATGGTTTTTGATTTCTCGAATTGAGACTTAGCTGTGTACGATTAGGTAATTCTCGATTCATATTCCTTATCGTGATTAGGTTAGATTTCCTTAGTTCATCATCAATTTGTGCTACAGAAACCCATCAGATTGTAGATTAGTATGCCCAATTTGTGTTGTTTTTCTCCTTATATACAGAACAAAGGTGTTTTTTTTAATAACAGATTGATGATTTTTGTGTTAAATTATGAGTTGATCTGTCTCTATAGGCTGATTCTGATGCTTATGTATATGTCTGACAGGTTTTACAGTTGGATTCAGATATCAGCGTTGTATTTTTTACTCGATAACTAGCAGCAATTATGGATGATTGGGGTAAGTTTATGCTTTAAATCCTCTTCTTTTATATTCTTTTAAGTGTTTATGATTAGAATTATCTCTAATCACATTACAAAATTGATTCAATTGCAAGTGGGAAATCTTATTGGAGTTTGTTTGATTGCTTATAGTTTTTATTTTATGATTTCAGAGGATGAGCAACTTGCACCACTTCCAGCTAAAGTTGTGCTTAAAAGTAACTGGGATGACGAGGATGTAGATGAGAATGATATTAAGGACTCATGGGAGGATGATGATGACGAACCTGCTCCGGTATAGCCTTAGTTCATTCATCTTTGATTTGATCTTTGTTCGTTCTTAAGTTTTTTGAAACTTGAATATGTTTTTGTGTAGCAGCCTCCTGTAAAGCCTGCAACAGAGAAGGCTCCTCCTAAGAAACCAGCAGCATCCAAAGCTGTTGAAAAGAAGGGTAAAGCTGCTGATGTTCCAAAAGAAGCACCAAAGGAAGAACCTCTTGATCCTATCTCTGAGAAACTTCGCATGCAGAGGTATCTAAATCTTTACTTTTTTTGCCTTGTTGAGACCGAGATTTTATAAACAGACCAATGGCTGTGTGTTCTTATATATTATGTTCTTTCTCTCACAGGCTTGTTGAAGAAGCTGACTACAGAGCAACTGCTGAACTCTTTGGAACGAAGGGTGAAGAGAAAAACCTTGATGCGTTCATCCCCAAGTCTGAAAGCGATTTTTTGGAATATGCTGAAATGATTTCTCATAAGCTTAAACCATATGAGGTATGTTGCATGCCTTTCTTCTCCTTTTTCTATATAGTAAACAACCCTCATGAGCATGTTGAGCCCATATTTTGGTTTCTGTTTGCAGAAAAGTTATCATTATATTGCGCTACTCAAAGCAGTCATGAGACTTTCCTTGACCAACATGAAGGCAGCAGATGTTAAAGATATTGCTTCGTCCATTACAGCAATTGCAAATGAAAAACTGAAGGCGGAGAAAGAAGCTGCTGCTGGCAGAAAGAAGACTGGTATGTGCATTAACACTCACCTTCTATTTTTTTGGTTATTATCTCTTTTGGATTATAGATTTGTAGAATCGTTATTCTGAAGTTTAGTGTGAATCCTTTTTGTGATAATCAGGTGGGAAAAAGAAACAACTGATTGTAGATAAGGCCAATGACGATCTAGTGGCTGGTCCTTATGATGCCATGGATGATTTCGACTTC
The DNA here is from genome assembly GCA_905132885.1 of Moricandia moricandioides. Classification (NCBI taxonomy): domain Eukaryota; kingdom Viridiplantae; phylum Streptophyta; class Magnoliopsida; order Brassicales; family Brassicaceae; genus Moricandia; species Moricandia moricandioides. Next base: position 24,532 of record CAJHQQ010001916.1, read on the forward strand.
ATGTAGATTTTTAAGAGCTTTTTAAGGGAATGCAATTTGGATTATCCGGCGTCTATTTCATCATTTATCACTCAGAAGAAGAGCTAAAGTTTATTATTTCTGGAAATATACTTGGAAAAAAAAACAAAGCTTGATTTATGAGTATTGGTCAGTTTGGTCTGGAGAGATTCTCCAAAAGAGTCGTGTTTTGTTTTTGTTTTTGAATTAATATTTGAATCAATTTGATGGTCATATAAATTTAACATTGTTGTGAAGATGGATGTGATTAATCTCTTAAGTGATTCTGTTGTCTTATTTCCCAAGAGTTTGTTCATTTCACGGTTGCTATGATTCTCTGATAAGAGCAGTCTTTTTTTTCCACATTTTTTCAGGTTTCTCTTAACGAATTGAACGGTTTGATCTTACATTAATGTTTATATCACGTGACTAAAGAGTTTAACATTGCAATTTGGAAGTAGTCATTATGATACTCCATCCGTTTTCTATTATAGGATGTTTTTCCGTTTTCTATTATATGATGTTTTAAATGAGTGCACAAAAGTTAAAAATTTTACGATTTTCTAAAAAATATTTTTTAAATATAATATTATTTAATCAATTATAAAAATTACTGTAAAATTTAATTGCTTAAACAGTTTTCAAAAAAAACCTAAAAACTTCTAAAAATTGTGTATTTTATATATATTTTATTGGGTTCTCTAATAGATTTAGTGTATTCGAGAATTATTTAACCGAACCGAATCTGGTTATTTCTGATCGATTCCGCTTCGGCCATCGGTTCAAGATATTTTTGCCACCGGCCTAAACCTAATCCTAAAAACAGGCGGCGCTTGAGAAAGAGCAAAAAAGCCCAATAAAAAAGCCTTCACCTCTATTTTCCTTACGTTTCTTCCTCCTTCTGCATCGCGCCGCCTCTCTACGTCTCTCAAACTAGCTCAGGTTAGCAAAGCTTCTTCGATCTTCTTTTTATCGTTCTTCGCATTTCGTTCTCCTCGTAAGGCTCGCACCACTCTTCCTACATGTTTCCTTTTCATGATTAACCTAGAATTATCTTGATTTAATTGCAAATGGTCACAATCTTTCACTAGATATCTGAAAATGGTGTTGTGTTATCGATTTCGTAATCCAGTGATGTTGTTGGTTTAATGGTTTCTTCGTTCTCGTGTTGTGTTCTTGATTATGTTGTTTAATTTCGTTACTTTTATTACAGATGTCGTCGGCAATGGATCAAGACACAGGGATGTTCAAGGTTCAGCAAACCATTGGAAGTGTTCTGTGTTGCAAGTGTGGTGTCCCCATGCCACCAAACGCAGCCAACATGTGTGTCAACTGTCTCCGTTCCGAAGTCGACATCACCGAAGGTCTACAGAAGAGTATCCAAATCTTCTACTGCCCTGAGTGTGGTTGCTACTTGCAGCCACCCAAGACTTGGATCAAAGCTCAGTGGGAATCCAAAGAGCTCTTGACTTTCTGCATCAAGAGGCTCAAGAATCTCAACAAAGTCAAGCTCAAGAACGCCGAGTTTGTCTGGACTGAGCCTCATTCCAAGAGGATCAAAGTCAAGCTCACCGTTCAAGCCGAGGTTCTTAACGGTGCTGTTCTTGAGCAGTCTTATCCCGTTGAGTATACAGTGAGAGATAATCTCTGTGAGTCTTGCTCGAGGTTTCAGGCTAACCCTGATCAGTGGGTTGCTTCGGTTCAGCTTAGGCAGCATGTTTCTCACAGGAGGACGTTCTTTTATCTCGAGCAGTTGATTCTCAAGCACGATGCTGCTTCTCGTGCCATTAGGATCCAGCAGGTTGATCAAGGGATTGATTTCTTCTTTGGGAATAAAAGTCATGCTAATAGCTTTATTGAGTTTTTGAGGAAAGTTGTTCCTATTGAGTATCGTCAGGACCAGCAGCTTGTTTCTCATGATGTCAAGAGCAGCTTGTACAACTACAAGTACACTTACTCTGTTAAGATCTGTCCTATCTGCCGTGAGGATCTTATCTGCTTGCCTTCCAAAGTTGCTAGCGGGTTAGGAAACCTTGGTCCACTTGTGGTGTGCACGAAAGTTTCTGATAACATCACTCTGCTTGATCCTAGAACCCTGAGGTGTGCGTTCCTGGACGCGAGACAGTATTTTAGATCTGGGTTTCGATCTGCGCTAACCAGCAGACAGCTTGTGAAGTACTTTGTGTTTGATGTGGAGTCACCTGTTGGTGAAGCGACTGTTGGCGGGCAGAAATATGCTTTGTCCTATATCCAAATCGCACGTGAGTCAGACCTTGCGAAGATGTTTTATGTCCAAACTCATCTAGGACACATCCTGAAACCAGGAGATCAAGCTTTAGGGTATGATATCTACAGTGCAAATGTGAACGATGATGAAATGGAGAAGTATCGTTTGAGTGTGAAGAATGGGCTTCCTGAAGCGATTCTGATCAAGAAATGCTATGACGAGCAGAGAGAGAGGAAGAAGGGGAAACCACGTGCGTTTACGACTAAGAAGCTTCCAATGGAAATGGATGAGTCGAGAGGAGCCAGAGTTGATCCAGAGAAGATGGAGAATGAGTATGAAGAGTTTTTGAGGGATCTTGAAGAGAACCCTGAGCTGAGGTTTAACATATCATTGTACAAGAACAAGGATTATCAAGAGTCTGAGACTGCTTCGATGACGGATGGAGAAGGTGCACCGACTGTGCCTATTGAAGAGTTGCTTGCTGAACTGGAGCTTAGTGAAGAGGAGGAAGGCGATGATGATGAAGAGGACATGGATGAGTAATTTTCCTTCACTAGACACTCAAGGATTGGGTTTGATCCCGGAACTGTTTTCTCTTGCTTTGCTCTTTAGTTTTGTCAAAATTTTGTTTTGTATGCGAGCGGATTGATGTTATGCTCAACAGTTTTTTGTTCTAGCTTTATAATTTTCTGAAACTTATTATGGCCATTATACTTTGTTTGAAAATTTGATTTTTGGCAAGAGATCTAATAAACAAAGAATAAGCAATAGTGAGTTTATATTAGGGGTAGGCACTTTACCCGAAACCACATCCGAACGCGAACCGAAGTAGTAAAATACCCGAATGGATATTGAATTAGATGAGATTTTGGATATCCGAACCCGAACGGGTAATATCCGAATCCGAATGGATATCCAAAAATAACCGAACATATGTATACTTACCTTATATTTTTAGTTTATATCTCTCAATTTATTTAAAATATTTATATATTGATGTTATACATACTTTAAAATCATATAATATACATATAATTACGAATAAAATGATTTGATACACACTTTAAATGTATGCCAGACTTTTTGTTTCATGCATTAATAAAAGTGATATCTAAAATTTAAAAACAATAACCAAATTAGTGTCTTTTAATTTTTGAAATGTTATTTCCAAATCTATTAATCATTCAATCTATCAAAAATAAAAAAATTAGATAATAGTGAAATTTATATTTTTATATATAAGAAACTTGAGAAATGAAAATTTTAATTTTTTTTCTTTCAAAATGTAAATATCCGAAAACCCGACCCGAAATAACCGAACCCGAACTAAAAATACCCGAACTCGACCCGAAATACAAAAATACCCGAACGGGTTCTATAGCTCTATACCGAAATACCCGAAAATTCAAAATACCCGATCCGAACCCGAACGGATATCCGAACGCCCACTCCTAGTTTATATGAGTCAATGGACCTCTGAGAAACATTTTTCAAAGTAGACATTCCCAATTCTGACATGTGATAGAGACGTTTGTTAATTTTTTAAGATTCTAAAACCAATAGGGTAATTTAGCTCATCGATATTGATTTATTGAGGTTTTTACTTTTTAACCAAGCCAATTTCATTGCCATTATCAATGCAGTGTAAAAGAAACAAAAGGGCTCACATTCAAATCCATTCTCTCTTAATCCTTTGATTAAAATGTCTTTTTGGAGTTTAGGAACAATGGCAAGTTGCTCTATAAACTTTTCTCGTCACTTGATAACTAGACAACCCTAGCCTTAAGTTAAATCATGTCAAAAAAAAAGGAGAGCTCAAAACTGTAATAATCTGACATGACTTTTCTTGCTGTAGAGACTGACACATCAGTCTATGATAGAAGCTAGATTATCTGTCTTGTATTCAATTAGCCCACCTTGGCAACTTTCCTCCTCCGCTCGGTTTGGCCTGAGAAAGGACATTGCATCTCTGTCCAACTAAAACCAACCATTGCTTCACCTGCACAACAGCACAATGATCACCACACAACAACTACCTAAACATCATATCATATGACTGTCAAAGGAAGCACATGCATCTTAACATATTTTATTTTTAAAACAACTATGTGTTTTACAGTTTGATGGATAACAAAAGGACAGAAAATGTGACAGATCAGTTATATAGTTTACCTGCAGGACTCTCAGCCGAGACTACACCAAGATCTGATCATACTTGATTTTCATACACAAGCTAGGCCGTAGACAGGTTACTAAACCAATGGCACAGTTTATCATTTGTTTGTGTCTGGCCCAATACAAAATTTACGTAATAAATTATTTCTTTCAATGTATTAACCATACGAACTCCTAATAACAATATGATACAGATATGTGTTTTTTTTTGTCGGCTGATACAGTCAGGTATGCATGTTACTGTTTAAAACATTTTCTTGCACTAATACTAAATATAACAAATTGGTTACACTTACCACCAACTTAGTAAAATAGCCAAAAGTACCCCAAGAAGCTCATGAACACAACTTGTGATTCGACCCAATGAATTAGAACCACTGTAAGAGCAGTCCTATTGGGATTATGAGATTAATGGGCTATCCATCTTAATGTCTAAAGAGTGTGAAGGATATAAGCACTCGTATCAAGAATTTCGATATGACATGAATAAATATATAAAATTTTGGACCACTTCACTTATCACTAATTGTTTAAATTATATACACATGATAAATTTAGATTTAATATGATATCGCTATATTGTGTGGTCTAAATCTCTTATTTATTACCGATATGAGAATTTATATTCTTACATACTTCTAAAAGATTAAACTCTCTAGTCCATTGATCTCTACACAATCCTAATAACTCCCCAATTAAAATAAAAACCTACTAAGGCAATCAGCCTACTAGCATTGTAACGAAAATGAGGAAGTAAACCCAAGTTCGATTAGAACCAGATAGGCTACGAGAGGAAGGACCAAAGGTTAGATATTCTTTGTAAATTTATTCTTCTCAGGAATTCTTGGATGGTTGTCAGGTTGGTGCAATAAGAAACACGTTTTTACACCTTTTTCTTTAAAAAAGAAAGCAAATTGGTATATTTTGGAAAATACAATGTTAATAATTACTTGCTTATAGAGTAAAAAATGGCAATCAATAATAATTAGAGAAATTAGCCAATATTTTAAGAGTCAATAAAATTACTGAAATCAGTCAATGGCAATCAATAATGATTAATTACCAAAATTAGCCCATGATTTATATTTAATGCCATAAAGCAAGATTACATTGTAGAAAAACCCTATAAATACATATCACCTCAAGTCCAACTACTCAGAGTCGTTTCATTTTCTCTATCACTTTCTTTTGTTCTAAAACCTTTGCTCACACCTCCATGGCTCCTATTTCTGTTGGCGATGTTGTACCAGAAGGAACTATCTCCTTCTTCGACGAGAATGATCAGCTTCAGAGCGTCTCCATTCACACTCTAGCCGCTGGTAAAAAGGTCATTCTCTTCGGTGTCCCTGGTGCTTTCACTCCCACATGCAGGTAAACTTCTCACTTATAATTTTTATGTCACTTTTTTAATACACTAGATTTTGAAACCTTTGCTTTTTCTTTTTCTGAATTAGCATGCAGCATGTGCCTGGATTCATTGAGAAAGCAGAGGAGCTCAAATCAAAGGGTGTTGATGAGATCATTTGCTTCAGCGGTAAATATTCTTCGTTAGTTAGTTATGACTTATAATATTCTTAGCAATTTCTTTTTATTATTATTATTATTGTTATTACTATTATTTTGGTTTAGTCGCTTCTTATATTTAGCTGACCGTTTCAAATATATTTATATAAGCTGTTTGGTTTAATATAATTAACAACATTGGTTTGTTGCAGTGAACGATCCGTTTGTGATGAAGGCGTGGGGAAAGACATACCCAGAGAACAAGCATGTGAAGTTTGTCGCAGACGGTTCAGGAGACTACACGCAGCTTCTTGGACTCGAGCTTGACCTCAAGGATAAGGGACTTGGTGTTAGGTCAAGGAGATTTGCTCTGCTGCTCGATAACCTCAAGGTGACTGTAGCCAATGTTGAATCTGGTGGCGAGTTCACTGTTTCCAGCGCTGAGGATATCCTCAAGGCTCTCTAAGAAACTTTTATCATTTTGCTTGTTATCTACATTTCTGTATTTCTGTATTGTAGCATGATTTCAGACAAGAAACATGCATAATAATTAAAGCGGTTTGATTTGCTTATCTCCCTTTGTGGCTTTTCTAATAAATAATGCATTGGCTTTTATTGCTTTTCCTTTTTGTAACTGATGACTAATTTGCATTTTCTTCTGGACTATTATGATATGGATATATACCTTTTTAATTCATTAAACGTACTGAAATAGTGAAATGTTAGGCTACCAGATATTTATTGTCTGATTGTTGGCATCGTGCTTTGTAACTAATTGGCACTCGACTTGTACTGTTGCATCATGCATGTGGAGCTATATTTTTAGTTTTCACTAAGAGCATTTTCGATATAAAGTGAGATCTCCTCCAATCTCGCTCAATTTCTCGCTTCACAATGGAGGAAAAGTGTGATTAGTCCAATGATAGAGTAATGAATTTATTTCTTAATATTTGCTTCCTATATACACAAAAATCCATTTATTAAAATGTTCAATTCGGATTTTGATTTAGTTGTGGTTACTGATTTTAGTTTTTCGATATTTTGGTTTATAAAAGTTAGCTACCTTATTAATATTATATCTATTTTGATTAAATTCGGTTTATATATGGTCGATTTTATACAAAAAAATCATAAATATATTTCTCTATAATATTTTATGAATTTTAGTTTATATGAACAAAAATTGGATTTATTAAAACATAAAGATATTTTCAGTACTCTAACTTTTAAATAGAATATTTTTCTGTTTCAATTAACTATTAAAACTTATTCGTAAAAGTAAAAAGTTGATAGTTATGGTAATTTTCATAAATAAAAACAAGAAAAAATAGTAACATATATGATTATATTGATTGGCTCTGTTGTTCGATAACCTCAAGGTGACTGTAGACAATGCTGAATGTGGCGGCGAGTTCACAGTTTCCAGTGCTGATGATATGCTCAATGGAGCATTAAAATTCAAGGGAAAGAGCATTTGAAGACTATGTTACAAATAACCAAAGGCTCAAGATGAGTTTCAAGTATACAATAGAATCGATAATTAATTATTGTCTCAAATAGATACCAAACACACAACTCTTTCATCAAATCCCAAGTCCTCACACACACATGCTTCTTTTTATTATCAGACGACAATGCATTCAAACACAAACCGAAGACACTTCAGATTAACACACACCATTCATCTTCTTCCTGTCCTTCACAAACTTCCTCCATCCAACAATGACTTCCATCAGCATCTCCCTCTCCACCTTCTTCCCTTTCACATTTCCAAAATCCTCTGCTCCCATCTTCCTAGATATCTTGGAAGGCAAGGTGTCAAGCTCGTGAAGCACCTTCACTATATCAGCCACAAGTCTCTCCGCAAGTGTTCTCGAAAAATCTTCCCTTATGACAACACGCAGAACCGTGATGTGCTGCGCATCCGCAGGCATTGTGTAAGCCGGGACAATCCATCCGAAACGGCGTAGCATCTCTGAGATCTCGAACTCGTTGTGGAAACTGTGGTCCTTGAGAGAGAAGGCTACGACTGGCACTCCTACCTCCTTTGAGACTATGTTGAAACGTTCTGTTTTTTCGATCCCTTCTCTCAGAACCACCATGTTCTCTCTGCAGTTCTCCATCACGTTCTTGTAACCCTATTCCATGGAAAATGCAAATCGGTAACGTAATATAAGATAGTATTACATGCTAGTTATAAGTCTATAACACTAATGCTAGGATATGTATATATATATATATATATATATACATATTAAGTACACTAACCTCAAAACCAAGACGAATGAGCTGATAGTATTGAGCAATAATTTGGCTCGATCCTACAAAAAGCCAAAAACGTTCACTACAGTTCAGAAACATCGATGCATAAGGCCATGATTAACCCGGGTCTCTTAAGGTGGGGTTCTTAACGTAAAATTTGTTTTTTTTTTTTTTTTTACATTTTTCCCGCTAAGAGACGGCTCTTATGGTTCTTATTTAAGAGACGTTTCTTAGGTTTTCTTAGTTAAAAGCTAAGATACGTTTCTTAGAAAAGCTAAGATACGTTTCTTAGAAAAGCTAAGAACCCCACCTGAAGAGACCCCGGTTAATCCTGCTCTAACATTATACTCGTTCCGTTCCACAAAATAGTAGTTTGGGAAATGTTATTTATTCTACAAAGATAGTAATTTATGTTTTCAGTGTAACTTTATATCCCTTTTACTCATTTTGTCCATATTAATTAAAATAATTATTATATATAACATTTTTTATTTATAAGTTATATAATAAAGTATGATTATTTTTGGTATTATAATATTATTTTAAAAATGTCGTAAAAACTCAAAAATTACTATATCCGTGAAGCAACAGATGGAATAAATTTAAAAAATCAGGTATCAAGAAGACGAAAGATACATACCCTTGGAGAAATTGAGAGTGAAAGTGGGTTGATCAGCACCAAGATAGTTGATGTGAAAGATGAGCTCATCAGGCAAATCTTGTGTTGTCCTCCACACGACCCAGCCAATACCAGCATAGACCAGCCCATACTTGTGACCACTCACATTGATACTCTTCACCAAAGGAAGCCTAAAGTCCCATTCTATTTCAGGATAAATAAATGGAGCTATGAAGCCTCCACTGGCTGCGTCAACGTGGATTGGAGTGTCCCAGCCAGTTTCTTCATTTTTCTTGACCAGCAAGTCATTAAGGCGCTTGACGTCTTCGAACTCACCGTTGAGTGTGGATCCAAGTATGGCAGCGACGCATATTGTGTTTTCGTCTACCATATCAGCTGCTTTATCTGGATCCATCACGTAGTAACCTTCACTAAGCTTCACTTCTTTTAGCTCTACCTCGAAGTACCTAGCGAATTTTTCCCAGCAAACCTGAAAGTTGTTTTTGTGTTTAAACCTTATTCTATGAGAGTTGATGCTTTACACACTACTTCTTTTAAAAAGAAATTCAAATAGTGAAGAGAGTGTGGCTATAAATCAATCGAACCCATAATGTTAAAATAAGATCCAAACAATTCAAATAGAGTATTAAATCAGAGTGGTGTTTATCTTTTCTATAACAAACCCCAAAAACAGAAATTGAATTCAAGCAGAACTCTGTTTCAAAACCAAATCATAACAAAACCAAAACCATGTCAAATAGGTTTATTTGATTTTAAAACAAAATCCGAAACACAGTGCCAAATGCTTATGCATTTTTAATGAAAACTAAAATCTGAGATACAAAAGGACCAAAACAAAAATTTAGAGAAACTAAACGTTTAATATAAACAAATGAAACAAAAGTGTACCTATTTACGTATGAATAAATATTAAATTTTAAACTGGTTTGAAATGAAATTTGCGGCAATCCCTAATTTAAAAAATTAGTCTGCAATATTTTCTAGATATATGAAGTACTTTGATAGCTATTCATAAATTTACTATAATGTAAAATCACTGAGATGTATTGTTTTAAAAATAAGTAAACTTAGTGAGATAAAGATATAGTACTAACTTGAACATTGGCTCCGGTGACAATGTTAGGTTTGTCATAGGGTTTACCCTCAGCTTTGCGTTTGTTCTGCCAATTCCTTTTGAAAGCCAATCCAGCTAGCATGATAGCCTCTGAAGACCCAACAGTGCCTACTCCCATGGCCGTCTCAGTTTCCTCTAATGGTGCATTGAACAGCCGAGCTATCATGTTTACGCATCGATTCTGTTTTCCAACAAATTAAAATTAAAATTTATATGCTTTTGGGTAAAAATAAAAAGAGCACAGGGTTTCCTGCCCATCAACAGTAACCATTCCTCATTCGTTAACAAATGAAATTAGCTACAAAAATTCATATAGTATGTCCAATGGGTCGAGTTCAAATGACAAATGAAACTCCATGCACATGAGATGTCAGCATACATGTAATTTTTCCTATTATTTTTTCTTTTCTTAATGAACTTATTTAGATCCTTAACAATAACAAGAACTCACTGGATATTATATAAATATCAGAACAGAAAACACAAATACAAAACTGATGAGAATTAATAACAATTAGAAACTCTAGAAATTATATAATAAACTAACCCAAAAATCTTTCTACTTTTTTCATATAAAACGATAAACAAATTTGGTATAGTATGCTATTATTCGCGAAAGTTCAAAAAAAAATGCGTTGTGAACGTATTGTGTTCGCACTAAGAGTCACAGGGTAATAGCATCAGCAATCAATTTTGAGAACAGAGTAAGTACAACACTAAGGCACACGGTAATGGCATCAGCAATCTATTTTGAGAACAGAGTAAGTACAACTTTATGGTGAAGTTCACATGGAAGAATCAATGTGACTATTGATCTAGACAGCCATCACGAAATTTATATAGTGTGGTGGTTGGCTCCTCCTAGGTCATCACACATATTGTAAAATTATTTCATTTTTATCTTTCCAGTATTCTATTTGTATATGATTATAAATTTATACAACATGTACTCGAATGTTCATGTCCATCATAGCTTCACCAGTACACCTCACTCTATTTCACTTTTCAACTATGTAAATAGTATACCAGATCATATCATACCCCCAAAGCGAGAATAATATCGAGCATGGGTTTTTGTTTATTGTTGTTAAAAGGATAAAAGGAATTGAGTGGACCAATAAGAACAAAAAGCAAGTTATGTGGTGATATGTTAACCAATGAGAGGTTGCCAACAAAAACTTTCGCTTTCAACTATTCAATTATTATACTTTACCTAATTTTTCTCCCATACCTTAGATTCTGAAATATTTGTATATTTAAACTTTAGTCATACTATCTTTACTTGATTGATTCCTTTAATAGAAATCAAAAACCGGATTAATAATACCGACATGTTTTTCAATAAACCAAGGGTGATATTTTTACATATTCCAAATCAAAGTGGGCCACTAGTATTGATGACAACTTGACATATTCTACGCGGTTTATTATGCTTAATAAGAGAACAACGTCCAAGGCCACTAGTCCTAAAAGAACTTTATATCCACCAATAAACGCTAAAAACTTATGGGTCATATTTCTTAATAAAGGAAATAAAAAGTCATCAGTAATGCTAATATAGTAATACGTGTCTTCTCCTATAGTGTTAAGGAATAATAAATGGAGGATTGATACTAATTAAATAGAGCACAACTTTTTCATCTTCCATATTCCACAAAACGTAAATACTAGTAATTATTAATCTCTCTCTTTACGTTGAGTACGAAATTACTTTTTGATATTCATTATTCATTTTTATCGAACACATAAATTTTGTTAAATTTTATCAAAATAATCATAATATTTTTTATTTTAAAACCATTGTAAAACTGTAACAGTTTTGACTTATTTCGATTTTTTTTAATGTAATCTAGAAACTAAAACGAGATCTAGCACCATCGCTTATTAAAATTAAAAAGAGAAGGAGAGATAGACCTGGAGCTCGGTAGTGACAGGGTACTCGTCCATGTCGACGTAGTTCTTGTTGATAGATTCCATAATGAGTTTGTCACACTCTGGCTCCATCCATGTCGTCACAAAGGAAGCCAGGTTCAGCCTCGGGTTACCATCAAGCATCAGCTCATCTTTTATGATCTGATACGCTGCCTCCTTCGGTATCGAGCTCTCACCAATCTCATACCTTCATAATTATTTAACGCTTAAACTCATTAACTATAAGAAAAAAAATCAAAAGAATAAACATGTTTTCTTAATTACTTGGGCAGTGCAGTGCGGACGTAGCGAGATCCGAACGTCGAACAAACGTTTTCGTCACTTTCTCTGGCCGCTCGACTTAGAACCATCTTTCTTTCTTTTTCTTTTTTTGGTAGTGAGAGGAGGAAGTAGAATGTGCAAAGAGATGAAGAGACGATGATACGTTTATATTGACCTTGCAATTGATGTCTTCTTTTTATTTTCTTTTTATTTAATTTAATATGCTTGTACAGTTGTAACTTGTACTTAATTTTAAGACGTCGACGCTGATGTTCACATGTAAAATATCTACAAGATGGTACCATTCAATATCTACAAGATGGTACCATTCAATAATGGTACCAATTGGTCAGCTTGTATTATTACATTACCAGTATGATTGTTTTTTTTTACAATGACTACAATTTTTTAAGATTGGGTTTGAACCTTTTGGTAATGTAATTTTTAGTACCAAATTAGAATATATGACTAATAAATCGAAAACTTTTGATCAATTAATTTACTATAGTTATAGCAAGCAATTTATATCATAAGTTCATAATTTGTAGCTTAACTAAAGTTTTAATCAATTAACCTTTAATTCAAGAGAATACAAATGTTGTTAATCATATTTCATAAATTTGTTGTTTGACAAAATTTAATCAATTATCCTTAAATTGAGAAAATACAAATGTTGTTTATCATATTATTCATAAATTTGTACTTTGACTAGATTTTGTTGGAGATGCATGATCTGTAAACATTTTCAGTTTGCAAAACAAGTTTTACTAAAGTAATAATATAAAAGAATTTGGTAGATATAAAAATCTAGTCTTAAAGCACTCCTAAAACAAAAACAAAAACAAAAAAAACATCGATTAGATAAGAAAAAACAAAAAAAAAACTTCCACAATTAAAACAAGAACACTCGGACGAAATATAACTCTTCCATAAAAAGGCTGATCACAATCCCAAAAATACCAGGCCTAGGCCCATTTAACTTCCACAATGTACTTAGCCTTATATAGGCCCACTATCTATACGATAGAAGTCCGAAGGATCAGGAAGTTAAGCTTCGTCTTCTTCTCCGACTCTCCGGAGTCCCCTAAAAATATCTCACAAAAATGGAGATGCTACGCAAGTTCAAATTTCCCGCGAGATCCAAATCGCAGATCTTCGTTTTTACAGTCACCGGCCTAGCTATTACCGCCGTCACCAGCAGCTCCGCCGTTTCTCTTTTCAGGGACTCTCCTTCCGTTCATCACCCCAACAAAATCGCGACGGCGGTAGAAGGCGTCGTCCGTTCTTCTCGCGCTATCTACGCCGTTCGTATTTTTTTCTCTTATCTCTATTGTTTTAAGTCGTTCTCATTTTCCGATTTCCTTTAATTCTCTCTACTTTTGCAGATCACTCTCACCGTCGCTGATTACAAGTATAGTTTGCGTAGATTGACGGCGGATTCCGATGAGTATCTTCAGAGATTAACAGAGGTTTGCAGTTTATTACGTTTCCTGGTTTGCAAGGAAGTAATCTATCTTAACAAATGGTACTGAATCGCATAGTTCATGCCAATGTCACATTTGTTATGCTATATTGCTGCTATGAGATGTTGTGATTTGAACAAGAACATAGCAGCAATAAGTTGGCTTAAAAGATAACATGTTACTTTGTAGTTTCTTTCTACTTATTGATGATAGTGTTAAGTGAAGTTATATTGCTGGATTAGATGATTGCTTATTGTGATTTGAGCGTCTTATTTGTATACTACAAGCGCTATATGGTCTATTTTATAGGTTCATTCACGATCTGCCAAACGAATTCGTGAACTATGTGAAAGTAATAAAGGTTTCTATGTGAAAGCTGGTCAGTTCGTGGCCACGTTGAAGCTGGTTCCCAAAGAGTATTCTTTGGCCCTTTCCTCGTTGCAGGACCAGGTGTGAATACTAATAATGATTAGAAATCTATTTTTTTGCTTAATTGTTTTCCCTCTTTAGAAAATTATGGTTTGTTAAGTATGAGAAAAGATTCTAATTGTTTGTTCTAATTCTGTCATTGAAGGCAGTTCCTTGTAATTTCCAAGATATAAAACACGTTCTGACAAGCAATTTGGGTCGAAATCTCTCAGAGATGTAAGTCTTATTCCAAAACCATCTTTTTTTTTTATGCTGATTTAATCTGAGGCAAATCCATCAAGAGTCAAGATACATTTTAACATCCCTCAGTTAAAATTACAGATTTTTATCTTTTGATGAGGAACCAATTGCGGCAGCATCTATTGCTCAAGTGCATCATGCTGTGTTAAAGGATCATCAGGAAGTAGCAGTAAAGGTTAATTCCTCACAGTGATGACTGCTTTATTTTGCTTATGCTCTTTCTGACGAGACTCTCGACAATGATTATATCATTTACTTGAGATACTGGAAAGATTGTTTTTGAATAATTTCTTCACCATTTATGATTATGCTTCTGAGTTCTGAAGATGTAAATCGAACATACCACAGTCCTCTTGAAAGCATTAACTCACAAGGTTCTTAAATTTGTTTTTTTCTTTGTTACCCTTGAATTAGGTTCAGTACCCTGGATTAAAGCAAAACATGAAGTTGGATACAATGATTATGTCGTTCCTTTCAAAATCTGTTGTAAAGGTGCATATGTTTCCTTTATTGCCTTATATTTTACTTTGTTACAAGTTGTTAACAATTATGAAAGCAAGGAAAGAACATGTGATAACTAACTGAACATGCTTAGATTTGGAGGACATTGACATTCATGTATGACTGCAGTAGTTTATGCTGCCTTGTAAAAAGTTTGGGAAAGGTTTAGTAAAGCTAATGCTGTAAAATGTTGTGCATAATCATATTATGAGGACTTCACTCTGTTATTTCCTTCTAACTTCATTAATTTTGCGGTGACTGTGACATTTGCTTGAGTTATTGTGGAAGGTTTTAACTGAGATCAATGATGCAATTACATGAACTGTGTTCGTATCTTTGGTTATATGTAGGCTGTGTATCGTATACAGCCGCTTATAGTTTCTTAAGAGTTCTTTTACATCACTTCGCAGATTTTTCCAGAATACAGGTTTGACTGGCTGGTTCATGAATTCGTAAAGTCAATTTCCCAGGAACTTGGTCAGTAACCTAAAACTTTGGAGCAAAGGACTGCATCGCGTGCATTTGTATTATTTCTCAGTAAACCTGAAGCTGCAAGTGTCAAAAATAATTGACCCTATATGTACACATTGTGACTTTGAACTGGGTAGACGTATATATAAGTCCATTCTTTACATTATTTGTCGGGATTTTTTTAAAAAAATATTTATTTGGTGTTTATATAGTGAATCTGATGATCTGTTTCTGCTTTAATTCTCACTAGCCTTTGACCCGTGCGCCCGCACGGGTGTTATTTTTATAAATATCAAATATTTTAATCAATTTGTTTGATATAATTGTATATATGACTGAAACTTAATATTCGATATCCGTTATCTGATCCGGGATCCAATCCGTTTCGAAAAACGGATATTTGGAGATCCTAATAGTGATTTTACGGATTCGTCTAATCTAGGTACAAATTCGGATAGTAAAATTTAGGTCTGGATATCCGGATCCGAATATAAATATTTAAAATTTAATTATATTTATCTATGTATAATATATATACTCTTATATAAAATAACTAAAATTTCAATTTTATTAAATTTTAATGATTTTTATTTTTTTTTAATAATAATTTTAAATGGACTAAAAAGATGGTTAATAGTTGTTTTTAATTAAAAAAACAGGTCTGGATATCCGCGTGTATTCGGATTTTAGTCTGAATATCCTAACTCCGAATATCCGGATCCATATAACAATTTTACGAATCCGACGAATGCATATCCGAACCCGTATATCCTAAAATACCTCAGATATTCGATTTGTCCTAGACCTAATTGTGCATATGTATTATATGGTGATTGAAAATTTTACATAAGTTATTCTTATTAGATATATATAGTACAAATGAATAATACATTGTATTTGTTTGTATATATAACCATTTATAATAAATATTAGTATGTATTTTAGTCAATAATTTTTTATGGAAAGATACATAATTTTGTTATTATAAATGAATAAGTTCAGATTATAATAAAAAATTATTAACATTTTTTTTATAGTTCAAATATAGTTAGGTAGCTTATATGAATATGAATAAAAGTAAAATTAAATTAATGCTATATATATATATATGTAATTATGTTTTTATTATAAAAATTTGGAAACACATATACACTTTTTGTAAAATATTCAATTCTAATGACAAAAGTTGTTAATGGGCTTAGCTCAAATTTATTTTTTCCTTATTAAAAATTAGTGTTTGGATGTAGGGATAATATCAGTGGCATTCATTGTAAATATTAAGTAAAAGTAAGGATTATTTCCTATTTGTACTTCTCTTTTAATAGATTAGATTTCCACAGATTTTATACAGGAGGCTAAAAATTCAGAGAAAATTGCGACAAACTTCAAACATAACAAAATGATTACTGTTCCGACAGTGTTTTGGGTATGACTAAAGAATTTAGATGTCATTGTTTTTTATTTTTACTGATTTGTCTTGGTCATGTTGAATTTTGTTTTCTTAATCTTATTATCCATATTTGATATTCAGGAGTTCACAACCACTCAAGTCCTGACAATGCAATTCTGCAAGGGTTTCAAGGTAATGGCGTTCAACAGAGTTAAATTATGTACACGGTTTATATACAGAGTTAGTATATTTCTTTCTTCATTTTGGAAAATCTTGGTTAATCATATTCATCTCAAACTTTCTAAGTTGTTAGAAAAATCTATCCCAAACTATTTAAATTGTTAGAAAAGGCTAGATATGAGATGTACTGAAAGCTTAGCAAAAGGGAAGAAAATGAAAAAATTCTTGAGCTTCCTAAACTAAATACCGCTTAGAAGGCAATGAATCATTTTAGTTATTTGACTTGTTCTCGCAAAAAATCAGTATCTGGGTTTTGTTTGGTACATACTTGATATACATGATCTGTGATTTGAATTTGGATAACATTTCTACCACCAGGGACCTCTTGAGTTTCTTTTGACCTCATCTAAATTAACATAGTATTTCAAATGTATATATATATATTTTACTCTAATAGATCGTCATGCAGCTTCTCGTGTAGACTGTTCTTATTGGATGCTGTACTAACTCGAATATCCTTAGGTTTCAGGTTGACGATGTGGAAGCCCTCAAAAGAACTAATTTGAGTCCAGGAAAGGTTCGTAGCAGCTTCTTAGACCCGCCAAATATACACTTGTTATTTCGTTGCTGAAACACTGGCTGTTTTTCCAATATTATAATAGGTTGCTAAAGTGTTGGTTGAAGTGTTTGCTGAAATGATATTTGTTCACGGATTCATACATGGCGATCCGCATCCCGGAAATATAC
The DNA here is from genome assembly GCA_905132885.1 of Moricandia moricandioides. Classification (NCBI taxonomy): domain Eukaryota; kingdom Viridiplantae; phylum Streptophyta; class Magnoliopsida; order Brassicales; family Brassicaceae; genus Moricandia; species Moricandia moricandioides. Next base: position 42,064 of record CAJHQQ010001916.1, read on the forward strand.
TAGTTTCTCCTGGAGGCAAGAATGGCTTCTCTCTAGGTACGTTTTGTGTTCGTAATTTTATACTGGGGTCTTATTAGTTCCAGACTAATCATAAAACCTTCAAAAATCATGGTTGGATGAAAAGTTCTGCTAGATCACGGAAACTGCAAGACATTGGATGAAGGATTCAGGCGGGACTTTTGTCGGTTGTGGGAGGCTTTGATTCTTCTAGACTCGACCAAAATACAGGAATTGGGAACACGGTTTGGGGTTGGACAATATGCCAAATTCTTCCCTGTCATCTTCACCGGAAGAACAAGTGAAAGGTACTTTCTTTCCCTCTGCCATAAAATCTGTCACACGAATTTTTTGCTTACCCTTGTTTCTGCATCTTCTTGGTGATAGCAAATCTGGACTGGGTAAAGGAATGTCTATCCAAGAGAGACAAAAACTGAAGCAGGAGCTGAAGCTTCTGAGATTGGAAGACGTAACCACTTTCATGGGGTCTCTTCCACCTGACTTTCTCACCGTACTGCGAACAGAGTAAAGTTCTTCTCGGTTTTACTAGTAATTGAATCCGGAAAGTGTAAAGTTTATCTATGCGACTAATACTTGATTTGGTCTATCACAGTGGACTCATAAGGTCAATCACATTGAAGTTGAGTGCTCCACAACGGGTGAGATTACTCGCTTATGCCAAGTATGCGGTATATGGGCTTGGCTACAACCCGACTTCTGAACCAGGTAACTGGATCCGTTTTGCGCTGTTGGAAATTGGAAATTGTCTATTCAGTTTTACCTGGATGAAGCTGAAATTTAGTTTTTTTTTTTTTTTTTTTTTGCTTTTTATAGATTTTGTTGAGAAGTCGATGATCTCCAAATCGGTGCTGTTAGTGAGCTACATCCGCTTACGTATTATTCTGGGTAAAGAAACTACTGGCTACTATCTAAATAATCAGTTACACTAATACTGTGTGTAAATTTCTAACTAATTTAATGGTTTCAGAGTTGATGGAACTATTTCAAGGAATGAAGAAGCTGAAACATACCATCTATATTTTTTATGGACGAGTCGTGGACGGCATTACAAGAAGTGTAAAGGTATCGAGTGTTACATCCATTGTATGAATGTGGTTTTTATTCTAAGAGAAATTGGTTCAAAAAGTGTCTTTACTGATTTGGAATTAGAAATAAGATCATCCATTCTTTGGCATTTGATAATGTCACAGCTTAGTCAGAACAAGGGACCAGTGAAGTTTGTGTTAAAAAAACTATACAGATAAAACTATAATGTATGATTGGCTAGACTATGGCTATAGCTTTACTACTGGAAACTTAGTTTTTGGTTTACGTTTTTTTGTTTTAGCTGTAAACTTTTTTTGATGGATCAATTTGGTAACTAGAAGTCTAGGGAATCACCTCAAACACGGATATAAAAAAGGTTTCGATAATAAGTGAGAAATAAAATTTGAAATCAGCATAGAAAGGGAAACATGTGACAGACAATGTTTTGAAAATATTATAAGAGATGCACCAAATCGTTCTCAATACGCAAAAGTTATATCTGTCTTTTATTCCTTCCAGTCCAAAGCACTCACAAACCCAACAGATAAACATTTATGACTGATTGGTCGAACCCAAATTTGTTAAGCTTTGACGCCGAGTCTTGTTTTGAGCTCATCCGCAACTGCATCGATGAACTCCTCCGTGTTTAGGTAAGTGTCCCTCGAGAGCCTTGAGAAAAACGAAAAACACAAACAAAATCAATTTTTGATGTAACACACAAGGAGCCAGATGAAGAAGTCTAGTTGACTTACTTTGAGCCATGAATGATAAGAGCAAGATCTTTGGTCATTTTTCCAGACTCCACTGTACCAACACAAGCAGCTTCGAGCTTCTCCGTAAATTCCAAAAGTTTTGAGTTGTCATCTAACTTAGCCCTGTTCAAACAGATATATTAGCATTAACTTTAATATAATCAGCTTCCTTCTTTAAACAGAAACAATTATTAAGCGCAAGAATAGTTTTCTCGCTACCTGTGTGCAAGTCCACGAGTCCAAGCAAAAATGGAGGCTATGCTGTTTGTGCTCGTCTCCCCACCTTTCTGATGAACCCTGTAGTGACGGGTAACAGTGCCATGTGCTGCTTCAGCTTCAATCGTCTTCCCATCCGGACAGACCTAATCAAGATAACACAACCGTTGTAAAGGCAGGAAGTTAGATTCAACAAGTAACAGGAGATTGTGTCGTCACGATATATTATACCAGAACAGATGTCATCAATCCAAGTGACCCGAACCCTACACATATTATAAGAAACTATTAGCTAACAGCAGAATATGTGAGATAGACATGAGCGCTTGTGGGCATATATATTCATTTATCATCACACTAACCTTGTGCCAGGAAATCGCTTTGGACATCACCATCATAGTTCTTGCATGCCCACACATAGCCTCCCTCGCTCTTCAGAGCGTAGGCCACCATATCATCAATGAGACGGTGCTCATACCTAACCAATTCAATCATTTAATCCTTCCACTGAGATTCCAAGGATGAAAAAACTAAGTGGTGACTCACCATATTCCAGCAGCTTCATACTTTGACTTCCAGCTGGCTTCATACACTTCCTGGAAGATGTCTTTGAATCTTCATAGTGAAATGAAATATCATATATAGGCAGTAATGGGTTCTTTAAGTAAAATAACCAAAACAGACCATCCACATACCTGCCATCGTATTTCTTAAGAATGGTGTTCTTTGTGCTAAGATAAAGTGGCCACTTTTTCTCATAAGCAGTGTTCATCGATGCCTCAGCAAAAGCACGGATGGACTGTATTAAAAAGGAAACAGATATATAATTTGATCTGAGAGGTCACAATCTCCAAAAGAACAAGTTTAACTGTAGTTGGAAGAGAGTATAAGTGTTACTATACCTCATCAGTGTTGTACATGGCCATAGCAACACCGCCTTCACCGGTAAATGTGAACACTTCAGTTTCAGTTTTACCATCTTTTCCCTCTGAAAACCAAAGAAATTACAGCTTTTACTGGAAAGAAGAAACGAAAAGAAATTTCAAAATTATACAAAGCCAGTCCCAAATAAGATTGACCAATGAAAGGTAGTAAGTTTACCAAAAGTCATAGTCAGTTTTCCTGGTCCCTTGATTACAGCATCAGTGGCACGGTACTGATCACCAAAAGCATGCCTTCCAATGCAGATGGGCTTTGTCCAGCCTGGAGAAAGCAAGACATATTATCAGAACCCTTTGGAAATATAAATGTTGATGGAAGTAAGACCATTGTCAATAAATTACCTGGGACAAGCTTGGGAACATTTTTGCACATAATTGGTTCTCTAAATACAGTTCCTATGAGAATGACAATCACAGTGTAAGATAGCAGAGAGTGATATTTGATAGGCTTTAAACAATACAATTGTGTATTTTTCTCACCATTGAGAATATTCCTGATGGTACCATTTGGACTTCTCCACATCTGCTTCAAGCCAAATTCCGTTACACGGCCTTCATCTGCACGCAAAAAAAAAGGATCAATACTTGGTTAAATGAGAACACTGGTGCTAAATATCTATCAAAACATACCTGGAGTGATGGTGGCACACTTGATCGCCACATTATACCTAAAAACAGAATTACACACAATAAAAAAAGTGGGGATTTGAGTGGTCAATGTAAGTTTCAAGTTCAAAGAAGACATACTTCTTAGTGGCTTCAGCACTTTCAATAGTAACTTTGTCATCGGTAGCATCACGGTGAGGAAGACCAAGGTCGAAGTACTTGATATCCAACTCCACAAAAGGGGTAATAAGCTGAAAACATGATTTGAGCCAAAACAAATTTGAAAAATACCACCAAGATACATATTAAATAAATATGAACCAGAATAACTAGCTCTCTTGTAACCTTGTCCTTGATGGACTTCCAGATAACTCGGGTCATTTCATCACCTATTATACAAAGAGCATTAAAGTGTGAGTAAAAAAAGACACCAAATAAAACTAAGGAGTTAAATGAGAACAGAACAGTATAACTAGAAGCTGAAAATGAAAGTTTGTCTTTAATCTAGAACATCATAACCATGCTGGTCCCATTTTCAGATATAAGCTGTAAATAATCAAATAGATTGTGAATCATGTATTCTCTCAACAAAGGAAGTAGGCCATGGAGTTTTTCATCAGATCCAAAACCTTAACTAACAGAGATACATTTTTTGGCCGATCTATAAACGTAATACACTTTGACAAAGTAAAACTAGTATGAACATGCTTTATGTTCCAGTTATTACATCACAACGAAACTTCGATAAAAACTAGGCAAAGTGAAAGCTGATACGTTTTCATTCAAAACCCACAAAAGATCTGAGAGTAACCAAAAAAAAAAGCCATAGAGAGAGAGACTGAGCCAGAGAAAGCTAACCATCCATCTCCACGATGGGATTTGCCACCTTGATCTTCTCAAACGCCATTGTTTTTCTCTACAAATACTGATTCAAGAGATCAGAAGGGATGTTAAGCTCGACGGCGATCTACAAAGGAGAGATGCAGATCGTCCAAAGCTGGTTATGGTAAGCGGAGTAGGTGAAGAAAGGCTGTGCAGTATTTATGGGTTCTGAATATTATTTTTGGACCCCATCAGTTTTACTTAATTCCGTTTTTTGTCCTTCCTTTCATTTTCTTGTTGTAGCCGCCGATGTTGATATGGATGAGTTGAGATCATGTTACAGCATGATTATCCGGGGTTCTTAGGAGGGGTTCTTGCACTGTTCGCGGGTTCACCCACTGACACGTGAGGCCCATGAACAGTGCAAGAACCGCTTCTAAAAACTACCAAATAAAAACCGGTTTTAGAGAGTTTCTTACACTGTTTGCGGGTCCCACTGACACGTGGCAACCCGCGATTGGTTCGTTTTTAAATTTTTTTTCTTTTTTTTTTAAAACAGCAAAAAAAAAAAAAATTAAGAACCCCATTAAGGGTTCTAGGGATAATGATGCCCTAAGTTCTAATCATACGACAAAATATCCATACCATTATTGACTTCCAAACTCTTTCAAATACTTCTTCTTATTCGTATACCAAACTAGCAGATTAATTCCTATTTAGTCAATTAAAATGTTATTACATTTTAGATTTTCTACAAATTAAATTACTACACTTTGTTATGTTTTTTACTTGTTCTATAATATTAATCGCATGTTAAAAGTTGGTATCACTCTAGTTGGTTATATGATAACAAATCTCAACTGACTATAATACATCATGTTGTCTTTTAGTATTTATTGACATTATTTATTAGTTGGATCAAAATGCAGAAAAGTGGTCACTTCACATGCACTTTGGGTGGATATACTCCACCAATATACATTATATTTTCTATGCTGACTAGGCTTAAATTTTTTATCCGACTCAAAAAATCAAACGGAATCGATCCAAAAAATCGCTTCAAGTTGAGTACAGTTTCATAATAAAAAAATTTGGCCACCTAACATGTAACTTAAAGGTTTCGAACCTGGGTTAGTGAGAGAAATTCTTGTTTTAGGAAAATGAATTACTAGGCTAAGAATAGTTTTACTAAAGTTTCATCCGGTTGGTCCAAGGGCCGGCTCTCAGCACAAGGCAGGCGATTCAGATATTGAAAATATAGCCACGATCAGTGCGGCTGGCCGGCTGGACGGTGCTAAGACAGCATCGCCTACGATGATCGAGCAAAAAAACTCCTGGAATAATAATTTACTTTCACTTGTCAACATTGAAAATGTAATGTACTATATGGCCTTACGTAAAGCTTGAAAAGAAAGAAAAATGGATGTACGAGTCTTGGAATGTCCTTGTCGCTTTACCGATCAGATGGATTATTTTCTGATGGTTAGCAAAGAAAGACTCTTCAAGAGAAGAACAGACGTTCAAAACCTAGCGTCTCAAAACTTTATCCAGACCAATTCGATGTGGACGTTTCAGGTTTCATCATACGCATTATCATTTCCTTTTTCTTTTGTCTTTGAAAAACAGATATAGATATTCAAATAAGATATATATGGTTCCTATAACTGGTAAACTGTTCTTGACTTGTAAAGATCTCGTGTACATTGGTGGGGCATTAGCAGATATAGATATTCAAATAAGACTAATTGTATTGGACTAGTCGTGTACCTACGATTCATCTCAAAGACATATTTATAATAGAGTGTTAATAGTAGGAATAATTAGTCCAATACAATTCCAGGCCGTTAATTTTAGTGGCCTAAAGCGCACACAAAAAAAGAAAATCTTAATAATACAAAGCACATACTTAACACAATGCATTAATTCATTATCGGCAATTAAATGCACATGATTTTTCTATTAAGGTTTCTAACAAAAAATTGAACTTAAACAGTCTAGAGATCAGTACCACACCACAGACACACAACAAGTTCTGCTAACAAAATGTTAGATATATATAGTTGTGGCTAAATAGTAAATCTCATGCTTCACTTGCTTTAAGCAAGGGATGGGCCTGGTCCAGTACTCTTAACTGGACCTAAAATTAGGAGATACCCAAGCGGTTTAAAAAACTAAATTCGTTGTAACATTTGATGCTTGCAAGGCAGAGTATACCCCTTCTTTTGTGCCAGCTGAGAGTACACCTCGGAGAGTATACAAGCTTTGGTGCTGAATATGGTAGCATCATGTCCATCATCGTAAAGAGTTTTTCTCCTCATTTTCGTTCGCTTGGCGTAACAATCAACGGAGAAGATACACAAAATATATTGATATGGTGCATATTGGGCAGGTATGTGGTCAGATCAAGGTAAGGAAGATATCTGAAGATGATTTTGCAATGATGGTGCCTTTCTCAAGATGCATGTTTAGTGTCAGGTGAGAGGCAGGGCAATGTGGTTCCTCCGATGGAAGATGCTTTGATTTATCAGGAGGAGGATGAGCTATGGGAAGATCTGATTGATGCATCTCTCTTGCTGACAGTAAGCAAAGTAAATGAGAATAAGAAGGAAGATGACCAACAAACCTGTTATCTCAACAGTTAGAGAGGGAGCATAAAAATGAATGGTTCATGCAATGATATCACTAAGGAAGAGAGCAATGGCAAAAGAAGCTACCAAGAAAGGAAAAGGCGTCATTCGTTGCTGGAAAAGGATCTGCAAAGAAAGCCGGAGGATAACTGAAAGGAACATGTTGGATGAGACAAGGTATAAGCATGAAAATGTTTTTCTAAGTTCAAACCGTCTTTTAACACTAACTAGAAAAAAAAACTATAATATGTTTTAGGGCTTTTTCAAATTTTTAAAAAAGTTTTTGTTAATAATTTTTCTTTTAAAGTTTTTGTTCCTTAAATAGTCCACAAACACATAAATAAATATTAAAATAAAAATATAAATCGAAAATATTTTAAAAAAAACGAAAATGGAACTTTTTCAAAAATATTGGAAATTTTCAAAAAAAATTCAAAATATGGAAAAAATTTAAATATATAACATCTTTCCTGATTATGTCACAATTTTTTTTTAAAAAAAAATCAATTTCTTTTGATCTATATGCTAAAATTACTGAATATATAAGATCTTTTCGAATTTGACTTATATATATATTTAGGAAAACGTTACTGAATATATAATATCGTTCTAAAATTTTACAAAATATTTTTGAATATGTATAATATGTTTATAGGTCTTTCCAAAACTTTAGGAAGGTGTTAGATATATTCAAGAATATCTTAGTAAATATACATATCAAATTCATTAAGGTATTCATAAATATATATTGATGAAGGTCTTACTAAATACATATTTAGGAATGAATTTTTAATACAAATTTATTAAAGTTTTTCTTAAATTTTATGAAGATATTATACATATTTATTAATATGTTCCTAAATTTTAGAAAGATATTATATATATATATATATATTAGTAATGTTTTATTAAATATTTATCTAATTTAAGATATCATACGCACATTAAGGAAGTCTTCCTTAAAAAAAATTAAGAAAAATCATTTTAAAAAATTTCAATAGAGAAGTTTAAAAAGAAAGATCCTCAAAAAATTTATTAGCAAAAATCAAAGCATTTAATTTTAATATTATATATATATATATGTGATTGTTATTTATTTTTTAATAAAATCTAATTTGCTCATTTTGACTCTTGTGAACTAGTTTGGGGGATAAACCATGATTTATGGTTATTGAGGCAATTTTTCTAATCTGAGCATAATAAAAATTTATTCACAAAACTTATACTACCCTTAAAATGACTATAAATTTGCATTATCACTTAGGACGTCTGAGTCAAAAACCTTGGAATCGAGCTTATGCTATTAGTTACTGACTTACTGGAGATGGAGAGCACGTGGTGAGGGATAATGGGTAAGACAGAAAAATCACAAGAAAGCAAAAGCGCTAACTATTGAAACACAAAATGACAAGCCCATAATAGTAACGTGCTTTCTTCACGGGTCACCTCTAGCATGCTCACTGTCAATCAAAACCTAACTTTATATTTTCTTTATTATTTTGTAAAAAGAGATTATTTGTCTGTCTTTTAATTGTTTCATGATATCAAATTTAATAGATTACATTCTAATTAGAAATAAACGGATTACTTTTTTTTTTTTTTTTTTTTTTTTTTTTTTTTCTTCAACCTCCTAACAGGCATTGTTTCCAAATACAAAATAAGTGAAAAAGAAAACAAACGAAACGAACGGAGACAACAACACCAAACAAGGCTAATAGACTAAGTAAAAACACATGTGAAGCAGCGACAGTCACCAAAGAGTGAAGTAGTGGCAGTGGTTTTGGGAGAACGGTGATTAAGAATCAAAGTGTCTGAACCATAAACGGATTACTTCATATTACGTATATAGTAGACATTACTATAGCTTTTATTACAACTGCGATATGAGATTCTGTACCACGTTGTCTCGAAAGATGACACTTCAGTCTCATTTCAAACCAAATCTCACCCTGAGATCTGTAACATATTCTAGATCAACCCTACTTTAAAACCGTGACGCCCCAGTTTAATTACATTGGAACTTCTATAGGAGAGGTTATTAAATTGGCCATATAAATAGGCATTAAATTAAAGATAAAGAAAAAGGGTATAAAATGAAGAATGTAGCATGGTACTTGTGTTTATTATAATAGTGGTTGCATATAAATTTACTCTCAAGTAAGGAAGTGGAGCAACGCAAATATTCCATCTGAATTTTAGAATTGTTTTAAAATCATACTAGAAACAAAAAGTACATTCCAACAGAATTTGAAGCATATACAAAGAAATTATTACCAACAAAAAATGTAAAAATAAAACAATAATTCTCTTTTTCTCTACGACCACAAAAATAAAGGAGAACCAATCTAAATTCCAAAAGGGTGTTTAGTTGATTTTGTCTTATTTTTTCATCACCTAGCCTAATTAACAGGGATGATGTCTTCATCGCCTTTGTGTTCTTGGCCTCTGGTACTATTGTTAGTATTGTTGTGCATGGTGGCTAAAGAATCAAACGGAGCTTCCAACAATGTAAAAGTGGGAAGCATTTCAAAGGTAGAAGATGCTGAGAACTTCCATATATATTATGGACAAACATTCAAAGTCATCAAGAATGCTATTGATGGCAAGAGTTATCTCCTTATTCAGGTTCTTGCATTTTCTCATTCATATTGTTTTTCTTTTTTTTTTGTTGGCAAATGCATCATTTGTGACTGAAAAGAAAAAAAAGTAATATCTGTAGAACACTTCAAGAATGGCGGTTCGGACAAAGTATTGTACTTCCAGGATAAAGTCATATGTGATTCCACTTCTTAACTACTCAGTAGACACTCAATCTTCTCAAGGTAATGCTCTGTTATTTTCCCCTGCTTTCTTTCCTCTCTTTAAAATATCTCTGCTTTTCAGATCTCTCTGTTTTTTTTTTACTTATTCAGGAGGCGTTCCGGTGTCTTTCTTCGAGGCAAGCACTTCTTTCTAGCTAATCTAAAGATTTGGTTTGTGTTGAAACATAAGCGTAGAGTTTGGTTGGTAGTGGTACCGATGCAAACAATTATTTAGGATCACGCTTTAGGATGTTAAGAAAAACATATGTTATGGTTATATCTGCAGCTACTTGGATTACTAGGGAGCTTGAAGGGAATAACATCGGACGCGGTGGCTTCACCGTGTGTTCTGAAACTGCTTGAGGCAGGGGAAGTTGTTAAGCTTGAGAAAGGTGCAGAAGAAGTGTCTCATTTGCAGCGCACTTCATCAGTGATACTGATCAACTTCAGACATGCAATTTTGCAAACTTTTTTCCACTCAGCGAAGGCACACCTCTTCAGGTGCCTACTATTATTATTATCTTTGCATATAATCTAGATCTAACCAAACGTGATTTTTTTCACATTTTGATTTGAATTAGCGAGCCGAGTGGATCAAATTCCTTGGTGCTTTTGCCAATCTTGAAACTAAAGCAAATCAAGTCTATGATGCGGTTAGTGTTAATCTCTTTACAAAATATGCTTACCACCACCAACCCTTGTTTGTCTATAAAGTTTGTTATGGAGGTTTTCAGGTCAAAGCAAGCTATACTTGCTTGTCTCAAAGGGCAGCTAAAAGGACCACATCCTTCAAACCCATTGTAGCCTGGATGGAGTACGATAAAAATGTATGATTTTTTTTTTATACTTTCTTATGAGGACAGTTCCAAACTATGTTGAAGTTTGTTGTGATAGACCATATGTTCTTCAGGGACAGCTTGTCCAACTCATTTTTTATTATGATATTGTTCCCTTTGGATATACGCACCGGATATAAACCCTCACAGATTTTTTTTTTGGGTCGGTTACTCCCCAAAATATCGTATGCTAAGTGGTGTTATACCATATATATATATTATATTTTTTTCTGGAATAATATCCGATGTGGGATTTAGATTGTTTATTTATTTCAATTTTTATCTCCGACGTATATTTATATATGAACCTTTGTTTAGAAGAATTTAGGGTCCCTAGTTTATGTACATATTCAAAACCCTTTCTCTAAGGAAAATGTAAATCATGAGTCATGTTTCTAGAATCAGGGGTCCTGTTTCTTATAATTCAAAGAGGTTTGTGTATTTATGGTTTTAAACTAACAGCAATTACATTTCATCTTGAAGGGAGGGGTTTGGTGTTTTACAAAGGAACCACATAAGCTAAAGGTATGCAGTTCAGCTTTAGGCACTTTCAGTTCTTCTGAAAAATCGGGAAACATCTTTTGAAACTGAACATTATGCACACAATCAAAACAGTATGTAGAAGATGCGGGTGGTGAGAATATCGACAAATCTATAAACAAGATCACTTACAATGTCTCTGATCCTGATGATTTGGAAGCACTCCATGCCATTTTATGCGTAAGCGTGTCTGCTATTATTTTCCTGATGACCAGCCATACTCTTTTTCTTTGACTAAAATATATATAACAGACTGTGGATGCGGTGATCGATGAAACGCTATCGTCCGACCCTCAGAATTACACACAGAAAACATTCTTGGATAACATAAACCTGGAGGATAACTCATGCTTTGCATTTAATCAGAGCATCTGGAGATATGACAAAAGAGTTAGAAATGGAACAACTCTTGGTAAGAGAAAGTCTTAGACATTGTTTAGTTTCTATAGATTTTAGCTAAAACAGTGTTTTGTGTTTTGATAATGAAAAGACTGGCATGACGGAGCAATATCGCAACCAAACCTTGTACTTGCTGACATGATTGAAGCCTTGTTTTCAACTGGAAACTACACAACCTCCTATTTCAGAAACATTGCCAAGGTTGGAGACTTATACATTTCAGTTTTTAATATAAATAATCTAAAATGTGTTCTAAAATACTAACTTATGGCCAGTCTTTTTAAGGATCAAACCATTGTTATTGGCTTTTAAGTTGCATAATATCTTACCCTCATAACTAAACATGGCAGGGCGAAGGAGTCATAGACATTAGTCCGGATATGTGTGATAGAGACGCATCATTGCCGTTAGTTCCTACCATTCCAGCTTGCGGATAGATACACCTTCACGGTTCACGGCAGGGAGAAGGAGTCATAGACATTATTCGATTGCATTGTTAGAGATTTCAAAACTTTTCTAAGATTTATGATATAACAATATTGATGAACTACGTTCATTCATAGCCAGTTTTAATTCCTTGTGTAATAACACGTGAAATATGTTGTATTTCACGGAAACAACATACAATTATAAGGGTCTTCTTTTGAGTTTGGTTTATGTTACTTATAAGGAAGTATAAACATGGTTTGCATCTACTTTTGACAACAAGGCAAAGTAATTGTTAAAGTTTGGTTTATGTTAGAGACAGATTTGGTTCGCGTGTATTTCAATTTAACGACAACATAATCCTTGTTTATGTTGTAAAGACTATTTTGTGATTGTGGATCATCTGGTTTTGATGTTGCAGATTTAGAACGAGTTGTAAACATTGTACTCCCTCCGTTTTCTATTAAATATCATTTTAAATTTTTTTATTAAATTGGTTGAAATATGGTTATGTGTATAGATAATTGTGTTTATATATATAAAATATATAAAATTAATTGTTTTCTTAATTCATGTGAAAAAAAACTAAAATCACACTTATAATGAAACAGAGGAAGTATAAGTTTATCAATAGATATTATCTATTAGATAACGATAACTTTAATCTAATCATTGTGAATTAGTGCTAATACCAAGATAGTTTTGCAAAAGCTAACATTAGTTTTTCTTATTTGATGTCTGTGTCCGTCGCTCTAAATTGATAGGTAATCGTCTTAAATGGTAGATATGCCGTAGTTAATTCAATGAATTTATGTTTCATTGTAGTGCGTGCTAGTTTAGAAAAACATATACTACTGTTTTATTCAAGTTGAACTTCCATAACTAGTATCTATTCCTTTTCCATCTTGACTAACTAACTGTGGTTGTATATCGGTATATGGTTTTAATGTTCATAGAAATGTTAGGCATGCGCATAAAATCCGGAATCCGAAATCAACAGAACCCGAACCGAAAAACCCGATTCGTTATCCGACCCGAAATATAAAAATACCCGAACGGGTGCTGTAGGATGGTATAAAAAATATCCGAACCCGAAGTGTTATTAACCGAACCCGAACGGGTAACCCGAAATATCCGAAATTAATAGTCAATATAAATATTTTAAATATTTAGTTTAATCTTTATTTTGATATGATGTATACATAATAAATATTAAAATATAAATAAAGACCTTAAATATCTAACTAGTTATAAATAATTACTTTATAATTTGCTCGTTAAAATAACAAGTCTACTTTATACTATAAAGTAATGCATATTGTTTACAAATGATGTTTGTTTTCATGGTTGATTTAACATTTTATTTTATTTTTATCAATTCTTTTATGTGTAGGATTAATTTCTATTCAATTTAAGTATTTATCTTTACGTTTTGTTTAAAATTTTGTTTTTTATTTCGGATATATCCGAACCGAACCGATATAACCCGAATCCGAACGATATATGATTACTTTAATGGTTTTACGATGCAATATAATTTTGAACTGAACCCGAAGTGTTATTATCCGAACCCGACCCGTACTAATAAAATATTAGAATGGGACCTATGAGTGTAAATCCAAAAACTCAAAAATCTGAAATACCCGATCCGAACCCGAACGGGTATCCGAACGCCCAGACCTAGAAATGTGGTTCAGTTACAGAGGCATGTGAACGATTCATACAAACAATAAATGAATTTTATGGACACTCCAGGGTTGTATGGGAAAACATGCATCTTCTGGTTTAAGTGTCCTAGGTTTGCGAACCAGCTCAGACATTTAATGTTATTCATGTTAGGTTCATCATGGTTTGTCAATAATGGCTCATATTTCTTTCTTGAAATAACGTAAAAATTAGAATAAAACCAATAAAATTCAACATTTCATCAGGAGGATCATCTCTCGTTTGAGAATTTTTTTCAAAACTTTAAGAAACTATCTTTCACTTGTCAACTATTCAAAATTTTAATGTAAACTTTTTTTTTTGAAAAATTCAACATAGTTTATCAGTGTTAGGAGACCTTCAACCAAGGTGCTTAATGGAGTGCTTAATGGGTGGAGCCCATAAACACCCCAAAAAACCAATTCTTAAAATTCCCAAATAAGCATTCATTTTCCTTTGGTTTTTGCACTGTGTACAAGAATTACACTGACACGTGGCGGTCCGTGATTAGTCTGCTTTTAATTTTTTTTTAAAAATAATAAAATAATAATATAAGCATCTCATTTGGGGTGCTAGAGGTGATGATGGTCTTAGAGCAGGATTAATGGGAGTCTCTTAAGGTGGGGTTCTTAGCTTTTCTAAGAGACGTATCTTAGTTTTTAACTAAGAAAAGCTAAGAACCGTCTCTTAAATAAGAACCATAAGAACCGTCTCTTAACGGGAAAAATGCAAAAAAAAAAAAAAAAAAATTAAAAAGACAAATTTTTTGTTAAGAACTCCACCTTAAGAGACCCGGGTTAATCATGGCCTTAGATAGTGCTCTAAGATATCCATAAATAAGTCTGTGGACTTTATAATATTAAAAATAAGTAATAAATATATTTAACACCCTAAAATATGGTTCCTGACTCTTTTTCATAAGTTTAATATCGGAAAAACTAAAACTCATGATGAATATAATAAAATTAGAAAATAATATTTTAAACACATTATTTATCATATGAGTTTTAAATATTTGAACCAAAAAGTAAAAAAATGGCATAAGTGGCAGCCTGGCAAGTGATAGTGTAGTGCTAACAATAAAAGTAATCTGTAGCTTTTAATTGAATGTCAACTTTTCATCTGAAAACCACTTGCTGTTGAGGTGAGGGGGAGGGGTGGAGGAATCGAGCTTATATATAAGATCTACATGTATCCTCTCCCTCACAAACACATAAATACACAATAAGAACAAGATGGACAATCTGACGTTATGCGAAGCAAACAACGCTCCTCTAACGCCAGTAACGTTCTTGAAGAGAGCTTCAAAATGTTATCCAAATAGAACTTCCATAATCTATGGACAAACTCGTTTCACTTGGCCTCAGACCTATGCCCGTTGCTGTCGTCTCGCTGCTTCTCTCCTATCTCTTAACATCGCCAAGAATGATGTCGTATGTCTCTCTCTCTCTCAAACAAATCTTTTGTTTTGTTTTAAGTGTATAGTAGGTTTTATCAAACAAATCTGAATATAAGAAATAGTTATATTCATTTTAACTTGGATATGAGACGTGACATATAATAATGTGTTTAGGTATCAGTTCTGGCCCCAAACATACCGGCCATATACGAGATGCACTTCGCTGTTCCCATGGCTGGAGCTGTCCTAAACCCTATCAACACCCGCCTGGACGCAAGATCCATCGCAGCAATCTTCCTCCACGCACAGCCCAAGATGTTATTCGTAGACCGCAATCTTGAGACCTTAGCTAGAGCCACGCTCTATCTATTACCAGATGAACAACAGCTGAACCTTCTGGTCATATTCATCGACGAGCCCGATCGCCCTAGAAGAGTTTCGTCCGATGAGTTAGACTACGAGGGGCTTATCCGTAGGGGAGAACCTTCGTCCTCCTTGGTTGCACGTATGTTCCGTATTCAAAACGAGCAGGATCCAATCTCGTTAAACTACACATCAGGCACCACGAGCGAACCAAAAGGTGTGGTGGTTAGCCACCGTGGAGTGTATTTGAGCTCTCTTAGCGTGATTATGGGCTGGGAAATGGGGACCTTCCCGGTCTACCTTTGGACTCTACCTATGTTTCATTGCAATGGATGGGATCTCACATGGGCAGTGGCGGCACGTGGGGGCACTAACGTCTGTATCAGGCATGTGTCCGCCACGGAGATCTATAAAAACATAGAACTGCATGGCGTGACGCATATGTGTTGTGTTCCTACAGTCTTAAACATTATGCTTCAAGGAAATCCACTTGACATGTCACAAAGGTCCAGGCCAGTTCAGGTTTTGACTGGAGGTTCATCGCCTCCTGCTTCCCTTGTAGAGAAAGTTCAGCGGCTCGGGTTTCAAGTGATGCATGTCTATGGGCTCACGGAGGCCACTGGTGCTGCTCTCTTTTGTGAGTGGCATGACGAGTGGAACAGGTAACAATCGTTGGTACAAGTTTATAACTCATTATTAAGATTGGTTTAACATTTATATTACTCAATTAAAATAGACTTCCAGAGAAGCAACAGATGGAGATGAAAGCAAGGCAAGGGGTAGGCATCTTAGCCCTAGCTGACGTTGACGTGAAGAACAAGAAAACTCAGGAGAGTGTCCCACGGGATGGGAAGACAATGGGAGAGATAGTCATGAAAGGAAGCAGCTTAATGAAAGGGTATTTAAAGAATCCAAAAGCTACATTTGAAGCGTTTAAACAGGGATGGCTCAACACGGGAGACATAGGTGTGATCCATCCGGATGGGCAGATACAGATCAAAGATCGGTCCAAAGATATTATCATATCGGGAGGTGAAAACATCAACAGTATTGAAGTTGAGAATGTTCTTTACAAATATAAGAAAGTGCTAGAGGTCGCTGTTGTGGCCATGCCTCACCCTATGTGGGGTGAAACTCCTTGTGCGTTCGTTGTTCTAGAAAAGCGTAAGACTAGTCAAGAAGACTGTGATGATCAGTTTAGGATAAGAGAAGGTGATTTGATTAAGTACTGCCGTGGGAATCTACCTCATTTTATGTGTCCGAAGAAGGTTGTGTTCGTAGGAGAACTACCTAAGAATGGTAACGGGAAGATTCTTAAACATAAGCTAAGAAGCATCGCTAAATGTTTGGTTGTTAATGATGACAGTACTATTGGCATTGAGCAGTAGATACCATGTCTCATGGAAAGTCCTTATGAATGAGATGATTTTAGAAATCTGATATTTATGTTTCCATTAGTATAAAATTATTTCTGAATAAACATATATAATGTATATTATAAATAATCGTAAACCAATGTTTTTAAAACCGAACCAATCTGATGATTGAACAAGGTCCAATCAGGAACTGGCTACGTAGTTGGGTTGAGTTTTAAAGTTACTTAACCAAACAACAACTCTTAAAACTATCAAAAGTCTATAAACCGGATGAACAAAAAGGAAAGTTAATATCTCTAATGTTTTACATTTGATTATATTTATATTTTAATTATGTATCTAGTTTACTATAGTTATTTTTAATGTTTAACATATTATAAATCAGTATATCTATAATTATGGCCGAAGCACATTGAATTGTGACTCAAATAGTTATTCGGTTCAACTTTCGATCTGGTTTTAAAAATATTAAAATTTACTGGTTTGGTTATTTTGTTCGTCGGATCGGCGATTTGGTTTTAAAAACACTGGGTATTTCAGATAATTTCTTATGTTTACTATTGTTAAATGATTTATCTAGTTAATTCCTCATTTAATTATATTGAGTAAGAGATTACATATATTTTTTTGCATAGCTCTCTCTTAGTCAGTAGTAACTTTGTTCCAAAACTAAATTAGATAAAGCAAGTTATAGAAGATCGAATAGTAAAAATTGCGCCTATTAAGTATTACATAGCAAATAGCAATTGATATGCATATAAACAGATTGTCTAGGTAACGTTAAAATTACCGGGCGTCAATGACTGAGAGAGTGATTTGGTTCACTGTCAATTCATCATCACGCTATGTACTAGACGAAGATTCAGTCTCAAGGAGACTTCTCCCAACGCAAAAACCGGGCCGTTTAGGCTGAGGAATAGCTGTAGTTTCGCTTCCAAGCATAACCATAACAGTCGACATCACTGGTCTGTCTTCAGCACGTTCTTGAACACACAAGAGACCAATTTGTATACATCTTAAGATTTATGTGTCTGAAGTGCTGATGATGAAGAATCTATGATGATTGGGTCTACAATCTCTATCCATTTTCCTTCCTTCCAATACCTCCACACCTGTCCGCAAAAATATAAAATCTTTCTTTTAGTGTTATGATCGGTAATGACTTTGAAACAATATCTAATTTAAGTTGTTCTAAGCTTACAAAACCAAGGAGGTTAAGGTCACGGTTAGAGTTGTAGAAGCCTTTACTCTTCTTGCCAGTTATAATCTCAAGAAGCAAGACCCCGAAGCTGAAAACATCCGACTTCATTCAGAATATTCCGTCCATTGCATACTCTGGAGCCATGTAACCGCTGCATAAGGCAGAATAAATTCATTATGTTATGATGTTTTCTACTTGGTTTGGATTTAAGACAAAAGCGGTTTGTTGTTTTGGATAACAATTTCTTACTAAGTTCCAACCACCTTCCTTGTGTTAGCTTCTGTCTCACCCCGTCCAAAGATCCTTGCCATCCCAAAATCCGAGATCTTAGGAGTCATATTTTTATAAAAAAAACTAAAAAGACAAAAATAAATAGTGTTAATGCTTCTTGATTATTTTAGTGCCATAGACTTGTAATTAAGAAGCAAATCTTAGGGTTATTTTTTATTTGTATTCTGTTTTAATAATATTATATTTTTGTTGACTAAACTATTTTAGATAGTAAAGATAAGTTGTTAAATAAAGCTTAGCATTTTTTTCCTGATTCTGAAAGTTTAAGGTCATTTATTCAATTTTTTCTTTTTATATTACCGTTTTAGTTTTTTGTTTGACATTAGTCAATTATACTATTACAAATTATGAGAAACATTATATAGACCATATTATAACCGAGACTTCTACCTATCTTATGTAGACTCATATCTGAATCTTGATGGTACTCTTTCGATCATCCTAAAGACTTCTTGTAAACAATTTTTTCTAATATTTTGCATGATTCAATTTCTCCTAAATCGAAATCTAGACTTGTTGATAGAAAAACATTACTAAATCTTTGGTCAAACCAATTGACGAAGGGACTTCCACTTTTAGGAACGTAAAAGTTTAAATTTGAAAAAGTAAATAGTTTACAAACTAGACCCTCGATAAAACCAAAACTTCGAGAATGCCCATGAAGTTTAGGACAATGTAATCAGTAGTCAATTACTTGTTTGGCTTTCCCTCCAATTCCCATCTCCTTCCTCTATAAACGCACAGACCCAAAACGAAAAAACCTCAATTTGTGCCTCAGAAAAGGAAACTCTTTCTTCTCGCAGTAATCAACCTCACAGCCCTAAAAAATCAAAGTAAGCTTTAGGGTTTTGATGGTTCAAGTCAACGTAGAATTTCAGGGTTTGAAATCGCAAAAAAAAAACTAGAAGACTTTGTTTGACGATTGATGGGTCTCGTTACAGTCCCGTTCTTTTGCTTCGGCCTGTGTAAAGTTTGAGCCTTTAAGTGATTAGGGTTTTAAAAATCGATTCTTTCTTTCCTTTTAATCTTTCAGAGTTGACAAAATGCGTATTGAAGGAAGAGATTTGATCGATCTCGTGCTATCTTGGTCTCTTGAAGAAGTACTCAATGTGGATCTTTATAAAGGACAGGTTCTGCTTTGTTCCCTTATCTTCTTGTCGATTTAAGACACAAGACAATCTGACTTGCTCTGATGTTCTGTATTTGATTTGCTTTCAAACAGGTGGGAATGATTCCTACTGAGTTCAACTCAACCGCAGACTACTTCAAGTCCTTTATTCCTTCACTTATCGAAGAAACACATGCTGCTTTGTTGTCAAGTATAAAGACATTGTGGCGGTCCCCTGTGGTTGAAATAAACTACATTGTGCCCACTGCTGAACTCGAGCTTCCTAATAACTTGTTCTATAAAGTGCATTTGAGTAATGATGAGTCATTGATACCAAAAGATCTCATTGCGCTTACAGATAAAAGGCCTAATCGTGTTGATGGCTTCAACATTACTAATGAACCTTATGTAGTTGCTATAGTGTGTAAGGCAGATCCAGACAGGCCTAATGTTGTCACTATCTTGTCTTCAAAACCACTTTTGCTTGAGGATACTCAAATGAAAAAGAACGAGAAGAAAGAAAGCCTTTTTGGTGTTTACATGACCAATATAACCACTAACGTTCGTATCTGGAGCTCACTGCATCTTGGTTTAGAAGGTGGGAACTTGATCTTCTCTCAACAGTCCTTCAACGAAGTAGTGATGACGATGGAGTTTGCATTCCCTGTCGATTTGGAGAAAGTGATGGTCTTGTCCCTCGTCGTTTCTTGAATCTGAATCCTTCACAGGAAGATGCAATACTGAGTTGTTTGGATGTTAGAAGATGCCACCATGCGAACACCATCAAACTGATTTGGGGTCCGCCAGGGACAGGGAAGACCAAGACAACGAGTGTGATGTTGTTCACGCTTCTAAATGCGAGATGTAGAACCTTGACATGTACTCCAACGAATGTTTCTGTTATTGAAGTGGCTTCAAGAGTTGTGAAACTAGTCTCTAAGTCGTTAAAGATTGGTAACTACGGTCTTGGAGATGTAGTTTTGTTTGGGAATGAGGAGAGGATGAAGATCAAAGAAAGGAAAGATCTTATTGACTTCTTCATTGATGAACGCGTTGATAAGCTTTACCCATGTTTCATGCCGTTTTACGGATGGAAAGCTTCTATCAGTTCCATGATACGTTTACTCGAGGATCCACAAGGACAGTATAATCAATACTTGGAGAATCTTGCCCGTGTTAACAATGTGAAAAGCAAAGGAAATGACCAGAACACAGTGGAACAAGTTGTTTCTAAATCATTCCAGGAATATCTACCAGAGAGATTCAGTGAACTTAAGAAAGACCTAGAGCTTGCTTTCTCAAGCTTATGCACACATTTGCCTACTGCTTTACTCTCATCCCAAGCTGCAACACGTATGTATGAATCTATTGACCTTGTCAAAGATGCTACAATTACAGCTGTACCAGATGGTGTGAGTGGTGAAGGACTAAAATCAATCCTCGTTGTTAATGGAGAAGGAAGTGACAGATTCAGCAGACAACAACACGTGACAGTAGAAGATTACTATCTAAAGCTGTTAAGATTGATCCCTGAAATTTTCACACTTCCAGGTGTTGGTGATAGGCATCTTATTAAAGAGCTTTGCTTGGGCCACGCTTGCCTGCTTTTCTCTACAGCATCATGCTCTGCAAGGTTATACACAGGATTACCAATACACCTTCTTGTGATCGACGAAGCTGCTCAGTTAAAGGAATGTGAAACAGCTATTCCTCTGCTGCTTCCAGGAATCCAGCATTCAATTTTGATTGGAGATGAGAAACAACTTCCTGCAATGGTCGAAAGCCAGGTATGCTCCCTCCTCAGCTTGTGGATTCTCCTAGAACAAACATTTACCTATAACAAACACTATACAGATTGCTTTGGAGGCAGGATTTGGGAGAAGTTTATTTGAAAGATTGGCCATTCTTAAACATAAGAAATACTTGCTAAACATACAATACCGGATGCATCGATCGATAAGTATCTTCCCAAACAGAGAGTTCTATGGAATGCAGATTCAAGATGCTCCAACGGTTAAGCAAAGAAACTACACGAAGCAATATCTTCCTGGAAAAATGTATGGTCCCTACTCTTTCATCAACATAGCAAATGGTGAAGAACAATATGGGGAAGGACGTAGTCTGAAAAACAACGTTGAGGTTGCTGTTGTCTCGGATATAATAGCTAACCTTCTCCAAGGTGAACTATCTTTTTGCTTTTTTAAGTCTATGAAAATGTTGTTCTCTCTCTGAAGTTAGCTTTTATGTTTGAATGCAGTTTCGGAGAGAACAAGGACACGCATAAACGTTGGTGTCATTTCACCTTATAAGGCTCAAGTACTCGCAATCCAAGAAAAGATTCAGGAGACATGTAGGGGTGATGCAGGAGGACTGTTTTCGTTGAAGGTTCGGTCTGTGGATGGGTTTCAAGGTAGTGAAGAGGATATAATCATAGTTTCAACTGTTAGGTCCAATGGTATTGGAAGAGTTGGGTTTCTTGCAAACAGACGAAGAACAAATGTGTTACTCACTCGAGCAAGGTTCTGTTTATGGATACTTGGAAATGAGGCAACTATGATGAATAGCAAGTCTGTGTGGAGGTATCTGATACAAGACGCAAGAAAGCGTGACTGTTTCCATAATGCTGAAGAAGACGAGTCATTAGCTCATGCTATTATTGATACTGCAAAAATCGAGTTTAGTGATACACCACTGAACAAATCAAGATGGAAGGTGAAGAACATTGCTTTGTGTTCTTTTAGCTTTCGTTTTTTTATGACTGACTCTGTTTTGCATGTTCAAACAGGTTTGCTTCAGCGACGAGTTCAAGAAATCTGTGGGAGAAATTAAGAACCCGGAGATGTACAGGAAAATCAAGAGTTTCTTAGAAAAGATATCACACGGTTGGCTTCATGAAGAAGAAGAGTCAGAGAGAGATAGTTTGATAAAACAAAGCAAGATTGATGATGTTCTAAGGATCATTTGGGCTGTAGAAATTTTGAAGGAAGAGTTTCAGTATATCCAAGTTCTGAAGATATGGGATGTTGTGACATCATCTGATGCTCCTGAAGCTGTAAAAAGTCTGAACTTACACCATGTGAAATATACAGGAGACGAGGTGGAAAAGTGCAGAGCCAGATGTATCAGTGGGTGAGTGACAGTTATCTGGCATAGCGTTCCTAACAAGTCAAACACTGATTCTTTCACATTGATACAGGGACATAGTTGTACCCTTGAGATGGTCTTTAGAGTCTACAAATGGAAATGGAAATAGAAATAGAAATAGCTTGTTGGTTTGTTCAAGCGACGTTATGGAAGAGACATTTGAATCACTCAACCTTGCGGGTGAAATTATGACTTCTGAACAACCCAAGTAAGTTATATGTGCACACTTGTCTTAAGATATGATTAAAAGTCTCACTGGTTCTTTTGTGGCGTGTAGTGACTCTCAGGAAGATGAAAAAGAAGAAGAGGATATCGAAATAGACCGGCTAAGCCATCTTCTTTCCTCCAAACTTACTCTGTGACATGGTTTCCTCCTATGAATTGAGGACCATATCTGCCTCCTCTAGTGTTTTTTTTGGTCTGAATACGTTTTAAAGAACTCATCTGTACAAATTCTTTTTGGTGGCATATAGAATGCAACTTCTGTATCAGTTTTTGACTCAAATAAGAATTTTTTAAACTATTAATTAGCTTTAGATCCTGCTCTCCAAGTTTGTGTGTATTAGCAACCAGAAAACCAATAATCCATCATCTTTTTTTACATAATTGAGTAGAAATGAAATTAACCACAAACTTAAAAGATATTAAAACTAAGAGAGATAGACAAAGAAAAAAACCATGACGCTAAAAAAACAAATGAAAAGAAAGAAAAAGCAAAACACAGTTAAGAAGGGTTTAAGAAAGAATCAACCTTAACATTGGTAGCGCCAGACAAGAACTTCATGCAGATAGGAGGCTTAACACCAGCTAAAGCAAGTACAGAGCTTGGTAATGTCCATATCCCTTCACCACATATCAACCCAGAAGCAACTATGCATCAGCTTTTGGTTTATTCAGCTTCCTCCATACGAACAGAATCAGACTTCCCACGCACATATCGATCGTGAAGTAACCTCCAATGTAAAACGGTATTGCCATAGCCATGGGGAGAGGGATGAAGCGAGACCAGTTAGGCCCCACGAGATCCCTTACACCGTTCACAAACACTGCTGCTGCGAAGAATATGTAACAGATCATGAGGCAATGTTGGGGCAAAGCAGAGAATCCTTCTACTCCGAGTATCGACATGTTTCGATAGACTAAGGCGTAAGGTGCCGGATATGCGGTTCCGGTTTGACCGAAGTCAGGAAAGGCTTTGTAGAATAGCCAGAAGACGCAAGGAGAGATTACACAGCCCATCGCTGTTCCAATCGCTTGGCTCAAGAACATTGATCTCGGTGAAGCTAATGTCATGTAACCAGTTTTGAAATCTTGCATAAGATCAGAAGCGGTGGAGACAATGTTCATCATGACACCACAAGCCGCGAGTCCGGCTAAGACACCTCCGTTGGCGGAACCAGCCCAAGCTCCGATGGTGAAAATGGCGAGTTTTCCGTAAGTAGAAGCTAAGGACCAGTCGGTGAGTCCGCAACCGTAGGCGTTACAAAAGGCTAGGACGGGAGCGATTATGTACATGGTCAAGATGTGGTACCATTTGAGCTGAGGGAAGATGAGTGGAACTGTGATGATTGAGACTATAGCCATGACTACGTAACCGGTTACAGCGATCCAAGATGGGATTCTGTCTTTGAGGAAAAGTTCTGTTCTTCGTTTGTCGTCGTAAGAAATGGTTACGCTGGTTGGTGATGACCGGTCGTTAACGGGAAGAACATCTCTGATCTTGAACTGCATGTATAGACCGACGACAGTGCGGCTTAGGACTTTGATGAAGTTGTAGAGACCATCACCGAGGATCATTGCTATGGCTATAAACACCTGATGCATTTGATTAATAATTAGTAAATATCAAGGAACTTGTGTGAGAAGAGAGAGAGGGAGAGTGATACCTTGTAGCCTTGAAGGCCGTGGAGACTAGTTGGACTAAGATCAGCAGAGTACCATTTGCCTTTTTGGGCACCTATGAGAGGCCACATAACACCCCATGATAGTATTGATCCAACGAGAAGCGACACATTGATTAGATATGGACATATCATTCCAACACCAACATATGTAGCCGAGAAATCAAAGTAGAACCTGTTTTGATCATTCACAAGATAATAAGAATTTAGCTGAAAGTCGTAATTTCTCGTGAAAAGTTAACGTACTTGTTTTCATAGGCTTCGAGACCAAATGTAGGGAAGTTAGCAAATCCACAGCCGTCACCAACCATTGGAAGAAACCCCACAAGAAACTGAATGAGAAGAACTTTCCCAATGCTCTCACTTGCTTCCTGTGTTATTCGAGAAGAAAGTGATCAATAGTCAGACAAGAGAACCTCGTAGTAACAATATGAAAGATTCTTACTTTGCGAGCTTGGCACCCTGAGGTGTGTGGAAGCTGTTGATGAGATGAGCAGTTGCAGTACCACTAGGATATGTCAATTTGAAGTCCACTATCATGATCTGTAAACATAATTTCAGTAGATAAGACTTTATGACACAAAAATGTGACCAGAGATGTAATTAAGGACGTACCTTTCGAAGGGGAACGACAGAGAAAAGACCAAGGAAGCTAACGATAAAGAGAAACCCAATCATCCAACCTAAATGAGGATTCTTTATGTTGAGAGGAGTATTAGCTTCAGCTGATTGTTTAGCAACAACATCACTCATCCCAAAGAGATAACTACCAAACCCTCCTGTTCACAAATATTAAAGCCAAACCGAACAATCAGCGATGAGTTGATGATCCAAATATCTCACATCATGACAGAACTAAATCTTTCTACTATTGAGCATTATATCACTTGAAATTTTATTCATACTCACATATAAACCCCTTTAAACAAAATTTTCTTCATATACGAAATAACTAGTTTTTTATTTATTTAGCATTGTCTGGGTATCGAACATGATCTATTATTGAAAAATTAACATCGTTTCATGTGGACATGTTTAAATGTAAATCGATTCCTTTAATTAAAAACCAAAGCAAAATCTAATCATAACTCAACTCCCCCTCTACTTAATCAGGTGATCTGATCCTTTTTTTATTAGTTTATATTAAGGATCATGTGTGTACATCTAGCCAGCTCTACGTTACTCCATGTTCCCATTTGACACACATGGTGGACAGTGGACACACACAAAACAAACATTAACTAAAAGCAGGAAAGCAACGTTGACTTGATATATATGGATTATATATTTATAATCACAATTACACAATTTCGGATCTAAAAAATCTCACATTAAGAGCATATTACTAAAAAGATGAGATCCTCCTGTATTTATCATTCACAATTTCCATGAAGTAAATAAAGTTTTACTATCAACATGAATGCACATATTAAATGTACAATTAAACTCTTTAAAAATATTCATATGATAAATTACATTATTTATGAAGATATAGTGTTGAATCATTAATGTTTTAGATGTGGATTAGTTGCTTGTTAAAAACAAACTAAAATAGTAGTAATAAAATAATTATAACTTAAATCCCATCTACTTAATTAGTGGTCTAATCCTTTTGCTTAATTTAAATTAAGGATCACGTGTGTACACCTAAGCCCAGTCTAGGGTGCTCCGTGTACCATTTGCCACACATGGTGGTGGGCATAGCAAGTCAACGCCTATTAAATAATTCGACGTCAAGATCTCTAAGAGAACGAATCACGTGAGACAACAAGAAATTGTTTACTTGGAAAGTCATGTCTTCACTTAGGTCATTTTCTACCAAACACTAAAACTTTATTTAATCGAGTGCTACTTTTCATAAACCCTTTTCTACTAAACACCAAAATTTATTAAATAAGAGAAATTACTAAAAATAATACAAATTAAATACTATTTTTAAAAATAAACTCAATCAAAAATATATTAACATTTGTATTTACATTTTAACTATTATTGTTAGAGTTTAGTGTTAAGAGCTAGTGTTAAGTTTCTAAAAATTTATAAATATTTAGAAAAAATTAGTTTAGTCTATTTCATCATAAATTTAAGATATTTTTGAAAATAATTATTCATTGATTATAAATTTGAAAAGTGGTGCTAAACTTGTAGTACAAATGAAAATTTCCCATTAAATAAAAAATCATACTAAATTTAATCGCTATTATAAACAGTCTTAAGTAATGTTCACTTGTTTTTTTTTTTGCTAAAATTTTGGGATGTTCACTTGTTTTAATAACAAAATGTCAAATTAAATACATACAAAGCTAATATAATATATAATAGTATATCATATTATTAGGTAAATTGAAAATTCTAAAAGTTAAATTCGGATCTACTAAAATTTAAAACTTCCAAATAATAAGAAAATATCCATAATACCTTTTACAAGATAACTTTAGATTTTGACGTCAGAAATGAAAAAAATAAGAAGATATTTTTAACAACTAATTTTCAGCACATAACAAAAAAAAAAAAATCATAACACGTGACTTATTAATTAATTTGAGAATAAATCCACAAAAGGGTATAATCCGTCATTTTCACGGAGCCGCAAAAAGTTAAAAGATATAGACGATGACAGGAGCGAGTTGGAATCAGTTACAATTCAGCTGACGCGTCCACATCACATTTTTCAATAAAATCCAACTTTATCTACTTACCTAAGCATACTATCAATTTCAATTTTTAAAAAGAAAACAAAGTTTGATCGGAGAAAAAAAACGTTACCGCTAAAGGCGATGCCGGAGGAAGCAACGACGCAGGTTTGAATAACGGTGTTCTCCTGCCTCGTGAAGGCCTGCTTGAGAATCCCAGCTTTGTTAAGTATCTTCGTCCACGTCTTCACGAAGAAGAAACTCAGCAGCCCCGCGGAGATGTTAAGCGAGGGGATGATCCCCGTAGTGAGATTCAGCTTCATGACCACGAAGGTGAAGAGAATCGAGAGGATGAAGCTGACGATCATGGCTCTGAACGTGATCTGATGCTGCCACGGAGGAGGAGGATCGGCGCTCTCTTCGAAGATTCTCTCGACGGAGACTTCTTCGGGGGAGGAACCTCCTCCGTCTGGGGAATTGAGATCATCGTCTTTCTTGGCTCGGTCTACTTCCATAACTCGGATCTGAGCTAGAGAGAGAGGAGAAGGTTATGGTTTGTTTAAAAAGAGAATCTGAGGAGAGAAAAGCGGCGATAGAGAAGGAAATCGAAAACTGATTCTATTACATGTGTGTGAGAGAGAGCGAATCAGTTTCACATTCTATATTTGTATTTATAGAGAGTCAAATATTCTTTTTTTTCTCAAAACACGGATTCTTTACCGGAGTATATGTTCCCGGTTTTACATTTGGGCTTTTGGTCGACTTCATTTTATTAAGGTCACTGTGGGCTATGTGAGCAGTACAACGATTACTTAGAAGCCCAACACACGAAACAGCAAAAGATGATACATATATTAACTGATTAACGAGAAGCTGCTAGAAGGCCGGGCTTGGAGTATCAGATGCAGATGGATCCATTTTCGTGTTTACAAGCACTAGATTAGATTGGTGTAGGTGTTCAAAAAAATTGGCTTATACGCCACCTAAACAATAATCATATATAAAATATCTTGTCAGCGCTTAACGATTTTTAAAATATTGATATTGATGTTATCAAATTACAAGATCAATGATTGTATAACAAGAATGGAAACAATACATATGAACAAAAGAGGGGTTGATATGTTTAAGCGGGGAGAGATAGATGTGTAATGTGTGTGCGTTAATGAATATGTCACTTACGGGTGTTGTTAATATATATTTTATTAAGTTAAGATAATCATCATCCTATATCTTCACTCTCATCCTTCCGCATGTTACCGCGAATCTCGGGATTTATGGTTGCCTTGAGACCAAGTCTAAACCTAACATCGACTTCATTCAAGCTTAGCATCCACTGTCTGCTTTCTTTGTCATCGACCATCATTCCTTGATCGTCCTACAATCTCTTTAGGAGCCGTACTCTATAGTCCGTCTTCTTGTGATCCAATTTCGTGGTAGATTTTTGGACCCGACAAATTAATTTGGATTCACTCACCACATAAAGTTATGTGATATGTTAATGGTCAATTCTTTCTAATTGTATTTTAATTTTTTTTGTCATACAAATAGCTTTTAAAAAATAAAAATAATAAAAATAGATTTTAATAAATATTGTAAATATACATTTATATTCTTTGAATTAACTAATCTAAACTTAAAAATTAGATTTGTTGGATGTGTTTTTTGGAAATGAAATTAAAAAAAAATAGAAAAATAAAAATAAATACTAAAATTTTCAAAACAAAAAGGTTATTCAATTATTTTTAGAGGTATTTTGTGACAAAAACTTAAAAATAAATAACCCATAAATCTTAAAAAAGACTTTTCCACCAAAATAGATTTCAAAGAAAAAATAACTAAAATAATCATTACTAAAGAGCAAATCTTTCAAATAATTTTTTTTTGAAGTTTTAGTCACCAAAATAGATATTAAGAAGAAAAATGACGTGAATAGATTTTTTTATTTTGAAAATTATAATATATTTTTTAATTTTAAAACTCAACTCTAAAATCCACCTCATAACTCTAAACCCTAAATTTAGATTGGTTAATCCAAATATATAAATGTATATTTACATCTTTTAATAAAATATTTTTATCATCTTTTTTTTAAATGTTATTTTGGAGACAAAAAAATTTTAAGGTCTATTTTGGTCTCTATCTCATTATTATTAATTGATGTAAATATACGTTCATATCTTTTGAATTAACTAATAAAGTATAGTTTTATAAGTGAAGTTTAAAACTAGAAAAACATTAAAATAAAAAAGATATTTTAATTATTTTTTTTATTTTAATTATTTTTTTTAAAAAAATATTTTTTGTAAAAAAAAACCTTAAAAGGTCTGATTAATAGATTTGATCAAAATAAATACTTGAGATAATTGAACGAAAAAAATTCAACGTGGCTTTTTTAATAATCTCTTTCACCGTAGGATCATCTTTTATTTGAAAGCAGGAAGAAGAAGAAGTCAAAGACAGATACACACAATCTAACAATGGCGTCGTCCTCCTCCTCTTACCTCCTCCTCCTTCTCGCAATCACCGTCTCTTCCCTTTCAATCTCCACCACCTCCGCACGCCCTTGCAAAACCTTCCTCATCTCCTCCTATGCCCTCTCCATAACCCCAGAAAACCCTAACCTCGATCCCCAATCCGATCTCTCCTCAACTCGATTCGTCACCGTCTTCACAATCCGCCGTCTCAACCCGATCGTCCCTTTCTTCGTCAATCGCCGCCACGGAGTCCTCCTCCCTTCCCCCTTCGAGAAGCCTCCTCAGATCCAAGAGGATCGTCGTCCTCAGCTGTCTTTCCCTTTCGTCTCCGATAACATCAAAGATCGCACGAGGGACATCCTCAGCGTCGTGGTGGCGCTCTTATTCGGAGTGGGATGTGGTGCCTTGACCGCGGCTACTATGTACCTCGTGTGGGCTTTGGTTGTGAATCGTCATGGGTATAGTTTCGAGGAAGATGATTACGAGAACGAGGAGTCTGATGAAGCTAGCTTGAAGAAGTTTGGTTACGTTAAGATTCCTGATCCTGTGAAGGAAGCTGCTTAACCATTTGAATTTAGTTTCTGCATATTACGTTTATTGTTGTCTATCTATGTTGCGTTGGGTATTAGTAATTTCGAGTGTTTTTATGGATTTATCTATAAGCTAATATATGTACTGATGATATATTTATCAGTGCTTTATGATTTGTGTTGTGGATATTTTATAATTTAATGTGTGATTTTATGTTACTCCGGTAGATTTATTCACTGTAGTGCTGTTCTTTAGCTAATATATGTTCTGCGGAATATTGACGCAGCTGCAGCTGCAGCCGCAGATTGTTCTTCATTTTGAAGACGCTGACAGTGAATGCTGACAATGATAAATTTGGTGTTTAGTGTTTAAAATACTGATGCATCTGCCAAACAAACAGCACCATCAATATTTGGCAGCACTACCAATGTGGCTCATTTAAAAGCTGATATACTTAATGGTCTGATCATATAGACTTCATTTCTTTTTTTTGATCAGTTATTGCTTATGATAGTCTAGTTATCAGTATGTATGTGAAAGAGAAATAATGAGGCAATCTCAAGTGCATTCTGCCCTTTCACATTCTCTTCAACTTTGGTTCTAGGATATGTATTGATAGTCTAGTGATTTTGCTTTCAAATCATATAATTTCATTTCCGCTAGTGACATCATTTGATTATGTCAAGAAAGAGGTTACATTCATCTTGGAAGGCTCTTTTATTACATTCACATGAGGCCAAATATGTTGTTGAGCAGTAGCTTGATAAAAGACTAACAAAGTGGCATTATCTCATAACAAAAGGAGAGGTATGATTATTACAACAAGCTTGATAAAGACTAGCAAAGGAACATGTTCAGTGCGTCCACACAAGTGTCTTTAAGTTTCTAAGACTCAACTTGCGAAATGATACATACGTTCATACAGACATTCAAACAGATAAGCAAGGGAAACAGGTGGTGATGAGAACTATTCCCCCAAAAGAGATAGATCTATCAGAAATGAGTCAGGTTCTGTGGGAAGGAGGATCCTTCCCCATGTTCACCCATTTTGTGCACATCGTCCGGAGACAGTATCTTTATGTACCAAACGCTATTCACAAATGACCTGCATTAATTCCACCCATTTTCAATCAACAGTTTTTCATAATTCCAAAACCTTAGAACACATATGAAGGAAGAGAAAGTACTAACTCCCAAGGATCATCGCCGAGAAGAAGAATATCATCCTCCTTGTCCACGAATACAAGCTGCCAGCCTGATCTAAAGGCGTCTTCCAACAACCCTTTGATGTCAAACATTTTTCCCAACTCTTCTCTCAGCTCTTGATAGCTGCTGAACCTAGATATGTCCAGTGATCTCCCCACCGATCCAGATTTATAAACCTTCACACATATTATCAATCATCACTATATTCATGTTTACATAAAACAAACGAATGGATTGGAGAAATTCAGAAAAAAAAACACAGCACCTTAACAAAGTTCTTTGTGTGTTCAACCGCATGTGCTAACTCGGGAGTTTCTTGCAAAGTGTTCTGAAATCCAGAATCTGTCAGTGGCATTGAGGAGGTATCAGCATCTGCTGATGACAAATTACCAAAACAAGGAACCGTGGTTGGGAGGAAAAGTCCAGAGTCCGAATCACCACCAAAAAGAGAGAGGTTTGGAGGTTCCAGAGATGGACTTGCTCTACCGTAGCCTTGTCCAAGCGACAATGGCTCAGAAAAGAAGTTGGTTTCAGGTTGAGAGTGTCTTAGAGACCAATCCTGTGTCGGTAATTGCTCAGTTATAGAGAAATTCAACAGGTTGCTACTATCTCCAGAGCCTTGAAGGGTCAAGTTTTGTTGCTGTGCTGGATTAACTGCTGATGTGAATTTGTTGGTAAAATCTGATTTCATGAATGAAGGTGAAAGCAAATCAGAATGCTGCCACACACGGTCCGGTTGTTGTGGATGCTCAGCTACCTGGTTGCTAGCTTCTTGACGCAGATTCTGCTGAGGAAGGTTCTCAGTCAGAATCTGCGTATGAGCCTGCAGAAGATGACGTGGGATTTGCTGCTGTGATGGTGCTTGCTGCAAATTGGAATTGTGGATGGCAGCTGATTGTTGAAGATACTGGTGGTTTGGCTCTTGAAGCTGGACAAACTGCTGTCTCAGAGGATCACCACCTCCGAAGTTTTGCAAACCGGCTGCCAACATTGCCTGGTACTGCTGATTCTGATCAGTTCCTAGTAGACTAAGATCGAGTCTCTGTTGCATCCATGGAAAAACATTTGGAGGCGGATAGTTTAAGGGAAGCAATCCATTCTCTCCAGGTCCACCCCTAAGCCATGTTAGGTCACCTCTGCTATCTGTCACATTACATATGAGTTATGTAAATTACCTAAAAAGGAGTGAACATTTTTTGTTAAATAGTTTCCCTCTGAAATATCAGAGGTGATATCACTCAAGGGCTTCTCATATATCTTCGAAAAAAGAGAAGATACCTCATTCAAATGAGAATGCAAACATGCAGTCACTAACGATAATGTCTATCTACGAGAAATAGTCATGCTAAGGATCGCAAATTTCATCTACTCACCTTAATACACTATTTTTAGCAACATTTGAAAACTCTTGTCAATCAATGAGAATCAACGTGTTAGAGTCGAGTGAAGTAACACAAACAAGTAATGTACCTATATTTATGAGCTAAAACCCCTGTGAAAAGTCGATACACAACCCAAGGCTCTCTTAAAGCTAACCTGACATAAGAATCTAGAATCCTAGTATACTCACAAGTACATTTCAACACCTGCATCACTATTTGCATGCAACACTTCCATATGTAGAAAGATAGGCTTACCATCTACAACTTTGCTCATAAGACATTAAATGAATAGTTTCCTTTTAAGTTTCAACTAATACCAGATTGAATAGTTAGTCGAAGCATGATTGTCTAATATCCTGCATGTTTTGAGTAAAAAGTGAGCAGAAAATCTAACAGATCCAATAGCCAATGGTGGATACCTTGAAATGACGATGCACCCGGATGCCAAGGACGCTTTAGCCTGAGAGGAAACAGTGACGGATACATGGGAAAAGTGGTAAGAGGTTCAATCTCCCATAAAGAAGCCCTTGCCTGTCTTTCTCCAGCGGTCGACTCATCCCAACCAACCTACATCAATAACATTTACATCTTTGATGTTTAAGTGGATTTTTAGAAAGAGCTCTCAGCTTAAAGGTAAATACTTTTACAAACTATTAGGCGTTCATGGATTCTCTGAACATGTGTCAAAAACTAAGATGGCTAAATCCTAAAGCACATAAGAATACCAGATTAATTATTAAAACAGGATGGAGGAATATATCCTCAGATTATTGCAAATAATGGTTTCTTGTTATAAACTAAAGTGTGTAAATATGATTTACCTTCACAGAACCGCCAATGAGAGTTCGGCCAAAGAACAGAATCCAAATCACCGATGCCAGTTATAGTACCCATGTACCTGAAAAATACCACGTCATTGTCCGAATACGTCACAGTTGAGGTTAGTGTGACAAAATGATAATTTTTTTCTCAGTAGAAAAAGCTAAAATTGCATTTCAAAGTGACTTTACCTTCGAACACTTGACTCTTCTGTCTCAAAGAGCATACGAAAGCGCATGCCGACTGAAAATACGCGTGTGAAAAACAGCTTTAATGTACTTGGGAAGTGGTAGCACAAACTCAGATGAGCTAGACCTGAGCATAAAGATAATGTCAGTGTATGCATTTTAAGATACTGAGAAAGGAGGAAACTGTTCAACCTTGGATGATAAAACACTGTAAAACAGCTATTAGTCGCAGCCGCATGAGCAGCTGCAGCGAGGAGTCCAATATGCATGCTATCACTAGATAACATAGACGAGGGTACAATAGTCTGTGGTCGAGTGGCATGACGAATTCCCAAAAGGAGTTGATTCCTTTCATTCCTGGAAACAGGAAATAAGGTTAGTATTTGTAATCATCATGAATTAAAAGAGAAAACAACGGAAGAGTAAGACCTGATGAATATGACAGAGTCTCCCGTTACGAGTCGCTTGGCACTGACAAAGACACTCCATCCAGTAGTAAGCAGATGCCGTTTGGGCTGCCCTGCAAACACAATATGAAGAAAAAAATGATCACAGCCAATATTATACAGCACCAAGGACCAGACAAGGCAACTATAAGTAGTTAAACGGATCTACTCAAAGAAGAAAGGTGAAACATACCCCGAAAGATATGCCTAAACTTCCATTCATTGTCATGGAGATCCTTTGCAATCAACTCTTGTGCTGGTGGCTGCTGTGTGTAATCCTGCAACAAAGGAAAAAGAGGCGAGACATCTCAGAACATATCTCACACAGTATTAGTATTAGCCACTATGCTAAGCAAAAGTAGTACCCACCAATGGAGGAAAGACCTTCTCAGCAGCACGCCTAGGAACAGAAAACCCTCCGTGTGTACTAGTATCACTAGCTGTCAGCGTCTTACAGAAGTAATTGCTAGGTTGCTTGCTCGGGATTCCCAACTCAATCGGTACAAACGTATCCTTCTGCTCCTCCTATGACAGCTCAAAAACCATTGCATTTACCAAACCGACTCTAGTAACAAATACTGAAACCATTTGTATGTTACCTGTGTCAATGGTTGAAGTACCATTTGAGCATACACCTCATCCGTCTCCAAGTCTGCCTATAAAAAAATACAAAAACCAAAAAAAGACCCATACTTACAAAACACAACATCCCAAAAAAAGAACCACATGAGTAATTGAGAGAAAAAGACAGGGAACTAACAAACTACGCACATGCATTGTAACATTATGGAGCTGACATATTAGTTGTGGTGGTAGAGTTGGATAATTGGGTATGTGACCTTCAACTTCCTTATTAGTCGTAGCAGCAACCTATAAATAGAAAAAGGCTTCCTTAGCTTATGACTTCGTTGCAAGTTCCCATCATTAAATGCAAAGAGGAAAAACACACAAACAAAAAAAATCCACAATTAAAGATTTAGATTAGAACCTGTTCACTGTGACCTTGGGGAAAATAGACAACACGGCTTCCAGATGATGGAAGAGAGACCAATGGTCCAGCACAAGCATGCCATAGCTCAGAGTTCAAACACTTCTTCTCTCCTGTTGTTTACACAAACAACAAAAAAATGACTCTTGAAACGCCAAGTTACAAAAGCAAAGCAAAGAGACAACTTTCACTTTACCTTCATGACTCTGATGACCAAACCCAGATGATGAAAGATTCATGTTTACAAAAACCTGTTTCCTTCAGACCACCAAACTATTAAACTAAAACTGAAATTAGCAAATAACCCTAATTGTCCGTACAATTTCCTTTCACTTCCAGCTACTACACCAACTATAAATCTTCAGCTCTAGCAACACAAACTCTTCTTTCTCCATCTCCTTCTTCTCCTAAACCCCCAAAAAAAACTCACACTTTCCGATCTCACCGTCAAATCAGAGCAAACCCATTTTCTGAGAACTCGAACTCAGTCTATTATTACACCATTAGAGCTACAGGTACGCATTGGAACACTCAACTGCAGAAAACATTCGAGGAAGAGACACGAAGATGAAAAGAAAAAACTTTGCCGTCAAATATTTGTGGAGAGATTCGAGAGAGGAGGAAGAAGATAAGGAAAAGAGCTGTCTCACTTTGCTTTCAGTGGAATTAAAATCGCTCTGAAGCAGTTCCCGTCGCTGTCTAAAGGCCTTGGAACTGTAGTGAGAGAGAGAGAGAGAGAGAGAAAGAGATAGGTGAGAGAGGGAGAGAGTATAGCGGATAAGCGGTCCAAAACGAGTCACCAGTCATTTTGGTAACACTATTCAATGTATTTCTTATCAAAAAACGAGATGAAAATTTTGGTAACAAGACAAGAGTAATAAAAACATCATTACTATTACTAAAACTAAGGGTATGGAACCATCGGTCAGAACAGTTTAACCA